>VMBQ01005723.1:7133-39550 GCA_007657795.1 Dreissena rostriformis
AAGTATGTGAAGTGATATATTTAGTCAGTTGTAAAGTATGTGAAGTGATATATTTAGTCAGTTGTAAAGTATGTGAAGTGATATATTTAGTCAGTTGAGCACTGATCACAACTCATTCATGTATTTGAAAAACTGAGCAAAAACTCTGAAACAAATGTCGAACATGAACAACATTGGCTTTTTCACGAGAAAAGTGTAGTGCAACAAATCTAAACATACATTAGTTAAAAGTCAAATTAAGCACTTGCAAGACAAAGTAGTCAAACATTAAAGGCTTCTCAACACCCTAGCATATAAATCCATCGGTGGCGAGGCACGAAATATCAGAAATACTGCGATTTTCTACACCTTGTCTGAGAACACTGAATACGCATGCACTGATCTGCTGTTGATTTATTTAAAAAAAATAAACTCGATATACCGTTAATATGTCCATTGAACGAACGCATTGAACGGGACAGCTGCGAAGAGTAGCTGCATTTAAACGAAATTACCATAAACGCCCAATAGTTGCTCGTTTCTTTCATTCTGAAGTCACCAAAAACAAGCTTTAAGGCTTAATTAAACGAACTCACTTCCTTATTGATAAGAAATAACCCTTTGAAATGCCCGCAAAAATCTGTACAATTATACAGCAATAGCAAACAGAAACAAGGTACAAATAAAATACACGGCAAAGCTGTACATCCTTATTAAACTGATTCAGAGCAAATTTTAGGACTGACACCATCTATTTAAGCCCAATCGACACTCAAGATCATCGAACAGTTCGTAAAATATTTCATGAATTAATGGTAACCCATAAACAAAGTAGTGTTATAGCAATAGCCAAATTTTCATTGCTAGATGTTGTCTGGTAACATAGATTTAACGAGATACAAAATGCTTTTTTGTGGCACAATATATTCAACACATGTTCATGTGTCTGTAGTGGTGGCATATTTGAGAACAATGAGAATTCGTCTAGCTGTTTATCTCGATGATTCGTAATTTTGAATCAAAACAAATAAGCTTTAATCATGGATCGGAATGTATGCCTAGAACTGATAGTTTACTAGGTTTCATGATAAATATGGAGAAATCTCTGTTAGTTCCCATTCAAAAAAATAGTGTATTTTAGAGGCAGGATTCATCACTCCTACAGATGAAAAATGTGTGAAAATTCAATCAGCAATACAGTATTTCAGCAAGCCTTTAGTGGCAGCTCATCTATTTCTCCATCTTTTGGATCTAATGGCGTGTCCTGTATAGAACTAGTTCACAATGCCCGCTTATCCATGCGCCCAATGCAGTTATCTCTGTTGTGTTTCTGGAAACCATCAAAAGATTCAGTAGACAAAATGGTTCCGTGTACTGCTCACCTAAGGTCACGTTTTGGTCTGGCGGAGTCAAAAAGCAAACGTCTCCAAGGGTCGATCTCTTCAGAATCGATTGCCACATATCACTATAACTACAGATGCATCCCAGATTATGTACGGGGGTCACATGGGTAATCAAGTGTATGTATTTATTTTGACCTTGCAGTCAAGGATAACCCATGAAAGTGCAAGCACTTATTTCCAATGGGGTCCTTTGGTTTTGCTGAAGAGACAGCGGGTATAAGAGACAGTTTTTGAGATACAAGGAATCCGGGTGCGATACCCTAGCTGTTTGCGAATAGATCCCTTGGTTCTTTTACGTGCTCAGTGTATAGCATCGATACACGCGAGAATTACCTGGGTTTCATACCAGTACATCTCTAGTTGGGTGGGAAACACTTGAAGCCTTTCTGAAATTTCCCGTGCCCCGGCCAGGGATTGAACCCACGACCGCTGGAATGATAGACCAGTGTTTTACCACTCGACTACCGACCACCCATAAGCCTGACTCGTAACAGTATTGTCTGTTTTGATCAGAACATGTTTTGACTGATATGGGTCTAAAAATGTTTTAATGTAAAAAATATTGCTTCCATTTCCAAGTTGCATCAAGTTGTTCTGGGCAGTTGGAATTCACAGCAACAAAATAAGCATATTAATCTAGGCTTAGCCTTCGCATGAACGATTTTTATTGATCTGGGGGTCGCTTTTTTTCTGGGGTGGCTGGTCCTGTCTATGGTATCCGCTGCTGGTTACAGTTGTTGTGACTTCTGCTGCTGATGATGGTGAACTGTTGTTATGTTATTGTAACTGTGAATGGTTGGTGTTGTTAATGACTCCGAATTAAAGGGTTAAAGACGAAAAAGAGTCAGAGAAACAGTATAAGATTTTATTGAATATGGCAATAATAGTGCAGTAATTCGTATACACAGTTTTGTGCAATGTAACCTATCAAAACGTTCTATTACCGAGAGACTAACTTGAGATCGTTACGTAAAATATGACAGATGGTCGATATTAAATCTTGTAAATATTATATCAGTTAGCAATTCTCAATAAAAATAAGTTGTAACGATGTGCACCTATTTGCTAAGTTAAATTTGAAGTAAAGTTAATAAAAACCGAGATGGAGTTCAGGCTCTGAGAAAATGTTAGGAGACCCGAATGAACGCACACGGGCTATTTATACTGGCCACGGTGCCACAGTGTGGTATGCCACAGGCCACATTGTGGCGTGCCGCATACCGCACATTCCGATGTGGCACCACATTGTGATGCGCCACAACTTTGGTTGCGCGCCACAGCCCCTGTGGCATGACTAAGCAAATTATGGTATTTTGTGGCAGCTAGGTGTGCGTCTTTTACAATAGCTATTACAAAGGCTTATGCATTATTTTTGTGTAATAATAACTTGTAACAAATAAATGGGTCCATATTACACCCGATAAGATCATAATAGCGTTAAAAATACGAACCTCAACACGTTTATGAGAAGTTCTTTCATAAGCAAACATACTTTCATTAGTTAGTCTATACCGGAAGTAATAAAGACCAATAATCAAGATGGCTGATGTGAAAATGTTCGAAAGAACGCTGCGAAGTTATGAACAAAATACATCATCATTGATTATTTAAAATGGACCCTAGTGAGCTGTTTTGTAGATAAATATACGTGCCATTGAAAAAACACTATCATATAAACAAAAGAACGTATATGACAAAGACCCCATGAGCTTGGAATCAAGCGTAACTCCAACAAAGGAAAATTGCATGCGTACGAAAATACGTTAAATAGCTTAAATGGGAGTGGAAATACAACTGGCAAACATATACATTAAGTAGATTGTTTCGTGACTAGTAAGAAACGACTACATAATTCCTGTGGTTCAGCCAGCGCAAAACAATAGAAGTAAGTATGACAGACTCTACCCTGCAACAACAAAGTTCAAACTTAATACAAGGTAAGTGATTTTGATCATGTTAAAATTAAATACTGCTTATTTGATATTCATGTCGACTCCCAACAATACGACATGTGTGCAATATATAAATCATCAGGGGGAGGTGGGCACTCGCTCCAGCAAGTTGTGCATGAAAACTTTGGAAAATTGGAATGGGGCTATTCAGAATCAAGTGTCTATACGGACAATTCATACTTGTGGCAAAATCAATGTGTTGGCAGACCAATTAAGTCGATTCAAAATTCAGTAAACGGAAATGTCCTTCAAAACGGACATAGTGCACATTATTTTTTCGATGCGGGGTCACCCATTGATGCAACCTTTTTGCGTCCAAAATGAATTATCAGACGGTGATAGTTTGCACTTTGCATCCAACCCATCTGGCTTTTGAAACAAATGCGCTGTCGATTTCTCGGAAAAACATGTTTGCCGATGCATATCACCCGATTTGTCTAATACCAAGAGTTCTGGAGCACAAATCTCAGTTTCACTGCCAGATCATTCTGATAGCCACATGTTGGCCCCGCAGACATTGGCATACAGAGCTCTTGAGGTTTCTGAGAGCAATGCCGTTACAGCTTCTGGAAGTTCCAGATTTACTGCAAAAGTTGTTTCAATTGTTTCAATTGACAGCATGGAGACTGTCGACAAACAATTGAAATATAAGGGATTTTTTTCAGCAAAGTCTAGAAAACTTATTAGAGCATCATGGCGCAAAGGCACTCAGACAGATTACAATGCCAAATTTAGAGTATTCTCGTGCTGGTGTCATAAACGGAAAATTAATTCCAATCAAACATCTTTAACTTACGAAGCTGAATTCCTTTTAGATCTGTTTCAAGAGGGTATGCAATACAGTCCAATTGCTGGAGATATATCTATGTTGTCAGTTGTTCTCTAAACAATAGATGGCCTTATAGTAGGGCAACATTCCTGATAGTATTATATTAATTAAAGGGGTTTTCAATTCAAGGCCTCCTCAAGAAAGAATAGTCCCAGAATGGAATCTAGATTATGTTCTTGGCGCAATTCAAAAGAAACCATTTGAACCAATGAAAAACGCTACATTAAATAAAAAAAACACTTACAATACTGTGTTTCTTATTGCAATTACTTGTTTCAGGAGATGTAGAGATCTACAATCCATGCAGTAAGGAGAGGGCTCAGTAAACATAAAAAGTGAAGGAGTGTAAAAGGCAAGACTAGCTAAATAGGATAGACAATGTCATTTTGGTACATATATCTTCATTCCTACTTTCAAAGATAGTAAAAAGCTGGATCCAAAAAGACATCTATATTATTATTATTTGAAAACAACTGGAGCTTTTCGTAGGCAACCAGATGGTTCGGACGAGAAACGTGTTTTTATGAGTCTAAATGAACCTCATAGAGCGGTGCCTTAACAGACCATTTCTAATTGGATTGTGAAAACATTAAAACTAGCTCTAAATGACAACTCATTAAAAGTGAAAGGTCACAGCATCTTATCAATTGGAACACCATAAGCGTTATATACAGGTGTTTCACTAAGTTCTGTCTTCTCAGCAGCTGATTGGTGTAGAGAATCGACTATTGTAAAAAAATTACCTAAGAGATATGAGCATTTTGAGCCAAGAAAAGCTTTAAAAATGTTAAAACTTTAGCGAGTCGAAAAGTGAAAATTACTGAACGGTTTTATAATCATCATTGGTATAAATTATGGATATATATATATATTAGAAAACACAGAATAGAAGTGCATCAGGAATATGTATAGCAAGATACACAGATAGCAGGTATCTGAAGATATGCATTGTGGGTTGTTCCTGGGGAAAAAAACATACACCACCTTTGGGATAGAAAAGTGAGTATTGATTTGAAATAATCCTATATGTAAATAAAATTTATAATCAAATTTTAATTTTATAATATACAAATGTAATTTGACTACCTTATTTTTATAGTTTCCCAACTCCACCCCTGTTATGTGTTTCCTTTGGTGGGAAACGTTTCAACCCTAAAGCCTACCTGAATCCATGTGTGTGATCACGTGGTTTAATCCGATTCTTTGAGATGATTGATTGGTTTTGTAAAGCGTCCAAAAATATCCAATAAGTAAATAGATTAGGTAAGTAAAACTATATCATACAATCCAAATTTGATAACACATTTTGTAATAGTATTAATGACTTGAAAGGACGACAATTATCAAACAAATTTAGATTCTTTTAACTACAAATTATCTACCAGTAAGTGCGCTGAACATCTTGATGAAAATATTTGAGATTGTTACAGTTACTTCCAGCGGCACGTGACAAGATTTTGTAAACATAATATAACCGAATCAAAAGTAAATACATTCAACAAATAATTTGATAATGAATGTCATAACTTAAATCATTATAGAGATAATGAAACACCAGAACATATACATATTTTATTACAATCGAGATCGGCTTATAAATCAACTTTTAGAAATAAAAACATATTGTTTCTATAAAAAAAAGGTTACATCTTAATTGGAAGGCGCAAGGTTTAACAATGATATATTATATTGGAGAATAGTGTTATATGTAATGGGAACCATGCTCGCTGTATTAAAAAACGTATCTGCATTGCCTCAAGACAATATTTAAACGGATCTGTGGTGTTATGATATATACACCTTAAAACGCAAAACTCATTCATGTATCGTAATGACATAGCTATTTCGGTTTGTCAAGGTTACCGACACGCTCATTCATGCATATGATACAATGTCGCAAAAGGAAGAAAACATGCTGTTTTACATTTCACAAACTAATGATCGAATCCCGGAGATATAAAGTTATAAGCAAAAAGTGAAGTCGTTATTAAAGGCACTTGTTCACGGATTTTGGCATGTTATGATGCTTAAAATTGATAAATGTAAACATCGGAACTAAATAGCTTCAGTAGAAAACAAGACTAAAATTAAAGAAAGAAAAAGTGTTATCCACACCTGGGCTCGAACCACTGACCCTTGGTGTATTTTATACTTTATATAAGCAAGTCTCGTAATGTCACAAAATATCAAGATAACAACAGAACTCAACAAATTATTCAATCTTTTCGTGTTAGAAACGCTTTATAATTTTCAGGTTTATAAATCGTCAAAAGATGCATATAAAGGATATTTTAGAGCATGGTGAATGTTCAGTTTTACTGTTTCCAAATAATATAACTACAACGATCTGAAACATTTTTTTTTCAATTTTGTCAATTTACCTTAACGTGAACAGGTCCTTTTAATCGTTATAAATGTTATCATTTAATAAATGCATGAGTTTAAAGTTGTGCAGCAATACAACTTAATAAATTTGAAAATGATGCGCATGGCGTCTGCCGGGTTTTTTAACACCTGAGCACCAGTAAACAGACACATCAAATTTATTATGCTCCCAAAAAAACTCGCACCAAATACATTTAATGTAATCATTGTAGATCGTTATAGATAAACGAGCATGAAATGAATCGCGCGTATTTTTCATTGTGCAATCTTTACCGATTAAATGCATGTTAGGTAGTACAACTACACTAAACCCTTTAATACGACTTGATGTTGGTAATACACTTTCAACGTTTGTGTATTTAGCATATTTAGCCTATTAAGTAAGTTTCTTAAAAAGGTTGAAATAAGTCTTCATATCCTATTCAGCATATTGAGCAGCAAATTATGTACATTATACTATTAAGTAAGTGTATAAGATAGGATGCAAAATACATCCTTTTGAGCATATTTACCTTCTTTAATAGCATATTAAGCATATTTGGCCTGAAGAGCAAACTAGTTTAAGAAATTAAATGTACAGCTTAACAAGCACATTTAGCATATTCAGCCTATTATACATATTAGCCTTTTTATTTAATAGTCTCTTTCTGAAAACAAGACTTATTCCCTGGTATCGGTCTAGTGAACGCCGACCAACCCTTTGCTGCTCGTCAGGATGACCGTGTTTCAGACCAAGGTTTAAATTAGGGTGGCGGTCATGGGGCATTACAACATGCTGAGTGCATTATTTCCAGTGAATGGGTGTGCACATTAAATGGCTCCTTTCTGAAAAACAGGAGTTATCCCCCGATAGCGACGAAGTACATGCCAACCATCCGGTCGCTGCCGGTTGGGATGACATAGTTTAAGCCAAATGTTTTAATCAGTGATTTGGTCAACGGGAGGGGCTGTTTATATATGCCTAGGGTGTTATTTTTAGTGAATGGGTGGGCACATTAAATGGCTCCTTTCTGACAAGCAATAGTGCTCCTCCCGTAGAAAATAAGTACTTGCCAACCACCCGTCGGCTGCCGCTCTGGATGGTTTAGTATCAGGTGAATTTTATAATAAAGATGTCGGTCATTAGGGATTATAAATACATGCCAAGGGCATTATTTTCAGTTAAGAGATGGACACATTTAATGGCCCTTTCTGACAAATAAGACTTATCCACCGGTTGCGACATATTGAACTCAAACCACCCGTTTGATGACTTTCAGGTTGACCTAGTTTCGCGAAATGTTTTGAGTAGGAGTAGGAGCAGTAGCAACAGAAGTAGCAGTTGCAGCAGCAGCAACAGCAGCAGCAGAGGTTGAAGCAGTTTAAGTAGTTGAAGTTATCAAAACAGTGACTGCAGACGTAGAAGCCATATTTCGGAAGAAGCATTAACAAAAGAAATAGCAATGGTAACTATAAAAGTTGTATTAAGATTGTTGCCGCTGTCAGTAAATAAAGATCTATGCCACCAATGACACACTGATAACAACTGTACCTGACACGCGATGAGATCAACCATGTGTGGTTTTAATACCACTGTAGACGGATCCAAGTCCTCATCCGGTCTTGACGTCAGACGCTCGTGAAGGCTGTCGTTTATTTTATGATTGCACATCTGTAGCGTTCCAGCGCTTTTCGAAAGTATGTCCACTAGATTTTCTTTCTGTTTTCTACAGAACGCGAGCTCTGTGTTGCATGCGAGGCTGGTTTCAAGCGCCCAACTCAGGGAACTTTTTGGTCGCAAACTGCAAGCGTCTGAGTTTTCGTTCAGCGCCACCACAATAGAGCGTTTGGAGTTTAGGATCACAATGGTGACGTTAAAGATCCGCATCCGGAACGCTTCCCCGAGGTCACGTGACCATGCCATCGTCTGTCTGTGTAAGATGGCGGGTCTTATCTCGAGCGCATTTCCGATTAAGGGCCAGCCCTTTCTCGTCGGTAATTTCTTCACATTCCCAAGAATGGATTTTTGCCACATCAATGCTAGAAACTTAAGCATTTACACCGATAATATTAGTCGCCCTGAGTCCGGGATTTATAGACCTTTCTCAAAACTATGTATTTCCCCTTGCGTTATCACGAGTAATATCGAATGTGCACTTCCGGTGACCTTTCTTGATTGCTAGGCGTGCTTTTACATACTGACATGCCTAATATCAACTTGTAAATATTTTGCATTAATGCCAAATGTATGATTGCGAGTCTTTAAAGGGGTAATGTCGTAAAACTTACTAATAAAGGTTTTTCAATGTTATTCTTATTTAATTAAAAATTATCGTGAATGCTTTTGTGTGCTGAATATGGTCCTGGCTTTAACTTGAATTTAAAGAAATACAAAATGGAACGCTACAATTTTCCATTTTATTTTTATTTTTATTACTTCAATCAGGACTTTTCGCACCTCACTAAATTTGACTAAATGATTTGGAATCTATAAATCTTGTCAGTTTTATATAATAAAACTTTGTTTCTTTTAACATCACGTAATATACCAGATACTTAATGAATTAAATAACGTTATATTGTCATATTCGAACATTCAACGTCAAATAATTAATTAGCTTTGTTTCTCACATTTCAATATGTACTGTAATTATAAAAAAAAATAAAAAAATAAAAAAATAAAAAAAAAAACTGTTACTGAACCATTTGTGGCAAGTTATTTGAAATAATTTGAAGAATAATAAAGTAACATTCTTGAAAGTAAATAAACAATAACAACAAATGCTAAAAAAACTGACCAATACTAATTGTATTTGCTTGTTAAATAAACCATCAAAAGCATTTTACCCGTTTTCAAAAAGAGACCATGATACTATACTATGAAACTAACTGTTATAACAACAAGTTGACATGAGCCTGTCATTAAAAGGAAAATCACATAAACTGGATAGCAAGCTTCAATGTCACACACTTAAAAGAATGCACTCACATTTTTCAAAAGAATGTGAACTAACGGGTAAATTACTTCAAAATATATAAATTATGCAAACGTGTAAAAAGATATAATGCGCTTAAATGTATGAACAATGCACAGGGATTTACAACGAAGTTATTGCAATTAAATACTCCAAATGTGGCATCTTATTTCATAAAAAAACTGCATACAATACTTCACTTAACGCCCCNTTAAGTGAGGTTAGTTGGAACTAAACTTCCAAGATGGCGTCGTTTTCGTGTTTTTCGTGAAGGAGTAGCGGATATTTTCACCCGGGGAGCCAGTTTATATTTATATTTCTTTTAATCATCAAATTGCAGTGAATACTTACATAGTTATGATCATAAAGAAGTTTTGGCGGCCATCTTGGTTGCCATCTTGAAAAAAACTACTTTCCGAAAGTCCAATGTGGGTAAACTTTTGATATGTAATTAAGTACCTTCTTCCCTACCAGGATCAGTTAAAATATCTTTTGAAGCATTTTTTGGGGGGTCAAAGTGTATATTGACCCTACTAATAAGCCCTTTCGGCCTTACAGTGTCTGTGCTACCATCGGTTTTTTGTTTCAATACCTTAGACGTCGGAATAAAAAAGTAATTGAAGCAAACCGTCGACAAATTTGTTGTTTAATTTCTTGACCTTCGAGATGTTGGGTGTTCGAATATCGTTTTCTCTCATAATAAACCGTATTGTTTATGTTTACAGTAAAATATAACATAAATCACGATTATATTATTATCTCGACGCGTTGTTATGTCTATTAATTCATTTAATGCCGAATTATAACGGGTTAACCCCCCTTTTTGGAACTAACTTCCTTTTAAGCACATTTTGGGACCTGACTTCCAAAAAAAAAGACAAACAACTCTTAAATATGTGTTAAATGAATTAGTAGACATACAAACGCGTCGAGATAATAAATATTCTTGATTTATGCTATAGTTTACTGTAAACATGCACAAATACTGTTAAATTATATTTTTTATATAAACTATAAATCACATACAATAAAGATTCGTATTAAACTCTAATGATCGCAACCGTTTGAATACAATCAACAAAAAAACGTTTAATATTCATTGGCGAAAATTAACATTCGTAATTGTTCTTTGCGGTATAATTCTAAAAACAACAACAATAACACTAACATGCATAACTATGATAACATATCCTGAGCGTTAATGGTATTGAACGAGTTGTTACACCAAGAGCAGTAACTTTCGCGCAATGCCTACCTCTCGATCATGTACAGCACTCAGAGCTGTTTAAATGTTCATGGACGGATATATCAAATGGTAATTGAAAGCTTTGTTAAAACGTACTTTATCAATGATATGTGCTTTAAAATCAATTGGAATGCCGTTTTTTGATATTTTGGAACCGTAAAATGTTTTCATTTTAACTGTTTTGTTGGATATTTTTTATGTAATGTAACCGTTTTTTCCACACGGTCAGTTAGCGCATGGCCAAAAACAACGTGGATCAGTTTGGGCAATTTATAAGCGGTAATTTTGCTGCCACCAGTTCACGTTGAAATTGTGAATGTCATAGGGTGATAATTTAATAATCTTGTTATCATCAAAATGCCACATATATGTAGTTTATATAGTCTATCTTCGTAGTGAGTATATAGTCATTAATGGTTATGTGTAGCCTTACTAACAAATACTACTAACACCGGTTTATGCACGAGAAACCTAATCCTTGCCGCCACTTTCACATAGACCAGATTTACACTGACGGTCAGACGCCTTTATCTGTGCTGACGTTGATCTTACTGACCTGTGGTTTATTTTGCTCTTCACCATTATCAGGTAATTCTTTGGCCAGTGAGCTCAGAACGCTCTGCTTTTCCAGTAAACTCTGTTCTAATTCATATTTCTCTTGTTTGAGTGTCCTCAATATGTCTTCATCTTGCTTCCTTTGTTCTGCTTGTAGCTTTTCTTTTTGTTTTGTTTTTCTTAACTCTTCCTTTATCTGTATATTTCTGACTGTTTCCCTCTCCTCGAGTTTCATTAACTCAATTTGCCTCTGCAAAGTTTCCTTTTCCATTTTATAGTCCATGTTCCTCTTGTTGCATTTGTTTATTAACTGGTCACATTGTGTTCTATCTATCTCTCCCTCAATTTTAATTCTGTCCTCAGAATTTGCATGATGTTCTTCTTCAAGTTGAATTTCCTTTCTTCGCAACCACTGTAATCGTTTGTCTACAGTGTCATTGCTTACGGTTGAGAACTGGTTAAAATATTTACAATGATTCTGGTCCTTAGGTATTGTCCTTTCACGGTCGACATATCCGTATTCATCAATTGTAATAAGTGACTGATCTGTATATGTCCTTTCGGTATATCTGCTGTTTTCTCCGAATTCCATTCTCTCGATATCCGAATCGATGATAGTATGCCCACATGCTCCTTTCAACTCATCGTTCTCATATTCTATATCAATCACGGTCTCCTTCACACTTTGACTTTCAAGGTTTAAAACCCTGTTTGGCTTCCTCAAAAGCTCGTCCCCTACTTTTGTTCTCTGTTCTTCAACAAATCTATGTTGCTCATCCCTTTCTTGTCTTGCGTGTCTCCTTTTCTCTATCAGCTCATTTCTTTGCCGTTGTAATTCTTGGAATTGTAACATTTCTATGTTTCTGTCCCTTTGTTTTATTTGTTCCAATCTGTTCTCATTTGTTCTCTCTTGTATTTCTCTTTCTTTCTGGGCAATATCTGCCTTAAGCTGCTCTCTCCGTCGTAGCCTTTGTTCTCTTTCAGTCAAGTGTACATCATCCATCTTTGTAATTTAATTAAATNACGATTTATAGCTTGGCATAAATTGAGAGGTATGTGAGTCACCACTCACAGGAGAGATGGCCTACACCTGGTATTTATCAGAAGTGTATGAGACCAGCAATTAGACTAGATCATAATGGAATGGCCGAAATAATCTTAGCAAAAGAATGCAACAGTAAATACCAACCCGGATCTGACTTCATGTTGTGAGGAGTGTTCCTGTGAAGCTTACTGTTACTCGTTAACAAATTGTTGACCGGATACTGCCACCTTTGACGGAACAGAACAACCGTCAGTTGTCCCATGCGTACCCTGCTTCAATCTGTACGGCATAAATGTTAACATCTACAAGCCATCTTATCTCTACGGCTACAGAGTCATATCCGTGTGTCCTCCAAGAAATGTCTTTCATCAAAGCATTGAGCTGTGCGAAAAGGCTTCGCGATCCCTCGACAATGAAGTTTCTGATTCCAGAGGAAGGGTGTACCGTAACGAGGACTGTGCGCGGTGTCATGGAGTAACCGCGTTCATAAGGTGGAGAATACGTTTAATTACATGTGATGGTCTGTTTTTCCAAACGTTCGACACGGCAAAGGACAGGGACAACTACGTCCTTGACCATTGTTCGGCAATGGCTATCCCACCAGAAGAGAAAATAAATCGATGCGTGCTAAGCCCACAGCGGACATGTGCAAAAACAATTCATTCTGCCCGAATGGATGCTTGCAGTGAACAAATGACATAATAATATACAGAGAGTCTTCTAAAAGCCTACTTGCATATTCAAACGCCGTTTGTTTCCTTGTCAATAATCCCTTTTATGGTAAAAGCAATGAAGACCACTTATGCGCCGTCAAACAATTTGGAAACAAGAATCTGGGATTATTAAGAACCATTTTCCTAGACACACTTATTGATAACCAAAGATCGGTCAGCACGCAAGCGCATGCTGATGATTTCCATTTAAACGTGACAGAAGTATGTGATTCCATTACGGTTGGTACAGTCTTTATGAACAAAAAACAATTATATGGCAAAACTTTGCTTTAATTTTATTCATTGTATTTGTGCATCGCCATTTTTGACAGAATGGTCACTTTATTTACCAGTATGCCACGTTCCAACTATCACGATAGGCGAAACAATTGCAAAATTGTATCTTATCAGTTATTGATATCAATCTGTTGAATCGTTAATTTTGACCGGTTAAACGATTGAACGGTTAACAAGAATATGAACGATCAACTGTTAATCGGGATCGTCTTTTTTAATCGTATCAGATCGTGATGTAGTGTTATAAGGCGTAATACAAATCGTATTCATTCTTGCTTCCACATCGTGGAGATCGCAGTCGATCTTTTGCAAGTAAGATGTCACGTGCTGATACGATGACTCTTATCGTTATTGCCATTGGTTAAATCGTGTAAGATATCGCAACGACAAAAATTATCATATCGTCATGGAGCGGATTGAACGTAGTACAACGTATCACTTCGTTCGGAAACGTACTCAATCGGAAAAATCGTTTTTGAATCGTGGCATTCGTAGACGATCGCAGAACCATGGGAACTTATCATAACTGAAGCTCTTTAGGCCTATCTTAAAGCTTCTTTTGATTCATACCAGCCAAAATAGACGAAGCTTTCATTAAGAAGGGTACGCTGCTTTTTTGCAAGGATAAAAACAGTTTTAGGGTTTATTTTGTTGGCCTTTATAAGTTATAAAAGGAACATATCGGACAAATATATATTTTAAGTGACATCACATACCATTATTATTCCACATTTCGCACGAATCAAGTATCGTTTATATTTCATGGTGAAATATGGTGATTGAAATCCAATAAAAAATTGCAATATAAGCCTGAGCGTCTGAAGTCTCGTGGTTTCAACATCAGGAATATGACGTCACAATGCTTACACAGTTGTCACTTAATATTAAAGCTGGAAATAATGCCATAACACTGTGTGCCCATATCAGATAGTGTATCGCTCACTGATTAGTATTAAGGCGTGCCCTTTTGTCCGATGTTTTTAACTTTCATACAAGCCACACACATATTATTAAACAGAGAAAACTAGTCCACATGAAGGAATTATATTATTGTGCATGACCCATACCAGGGTGAAATTCACCTGTATGTCTACTCATTTATTGCATAGCATTAAATGATTAATGCCTTGTATATTCTGAAAAAATGCCGAAAGCTTATGTGTCCACTAGGATCAATGGCGATAGATGGTCAATGTGTAAACCCAGTTAAAATGACTGGAATGGCAATTGTGTTTACATTTCCTCTAGAATTTACGTCTGTCGAATTAGGCATGTTGTAATCAGGTGACTTAATTGAGTGTGCGACAATTCTCGAAGAGTACGTCCTAACGACATACGTCATTTCCTGCGAAATATGTCCAAACATTCGAAAAGACTTGCGCTCCGTCATGATGCTTTTATTAATGTGGCCATCAGCGGACGTCTGATAACCGTGCCTGTGTTTGCCAACGTCTCCTTGTACGAGCCTCAAGGAAAGCCGATTGTGCAGGTTGGTGATCAGGTCTATTTTGTGGCCGGAATTCTTGGTGAGGATGGATGTGTTCAAGATCAACTTTAAAAAAGTTAAAAGGTTGTCGGTCATGTTTTTCAGCCACAAATACAGCTCGGGCAAAATTAGTGCCAACACCAAAAGATGTGCTCATAATTATCAGGTTTGATATGACTTACACCCTGCATTGTTTACCTTATATGTGAAAACTCGTAATCAAGCTTAAATATTTCCGACACAAAAAAAGACAATAAAAAACAGTGCTTAACCTTCTATATAGAAGTATGTGTCCATGTGTGGAATAGTTTTATGTAATATAAAATTATTTAGTTACACAATTCTCGACAACTTAACGTCAACGATATGTACGTTAACTCGTAATCAAGCTTGAATATTTCCGACACAAAAACGACAATTAGTAACAGTGCTTAATTATCTATATGGAAGTGTGTGTCACTGTTTTGAATAGTATTATGTAATGTTTTAATTATTAAGTGACAATGCTCTCGACAACTCAACGATATGTACGTTAACAAGGCACCAACATTTTCCCTTAATGTGAATATACCTAGCTTTGATGTCAAGCATATTCACCAACATTCGTCTGATATTTCACGTCAACGCTATGAGAAATACATGCAATCACGAGAGCGTGTTTGCATGTATACATTCCAAAAAATATGATATGATTGTGTTATCAACGAAGCGGTGGATGGATAAATTAATATAGAAACCAATAATTCTGACCAGAAAAGAAACTTTAAAAAAATATCTCATAAACATCATCATCAAATAGAATAAATCACATTGCTGTACCATTGACTGTGAAGTCATGACGAATGAAACTGAAATACCTTACATGATATTTTGGGATTTCAAAAAGATTTTCAAAGTAAATTGGATTAAACAAACCTACTCAGTTCACAATAAATCTGCTGTCAACTGATCACAACACGTCTTCAGAAGTACTTTAAGATGATTTTATAACAGTTGATAAGTTTACAAAAGTTCTGTCAACTGATCAACTGTATACAATCATCTTAAAGTACAGAAAGTGAAAGTAGAACACTTTCAAAGGAATATACACTGATTTGTTTTCAACAAAATGTTTTTACCTTCGTTTTAGAAAATTTTAACAAAAAACTCTCATTGAGAAGTGATTCAAATTTTGACAACTTCTGGGTAAAACAGAAAAAGAAATATAGTCTAAAAACTTGATTTTAACAGCCAAAACGGCTCATGTACACCATGATTGATGTTATAGATTAATTGTACATGAAAGTCCATCCCCACAGACAAGCATCTATCTCATTGCAATCTTAGACATTATAACGATGTTTCTAGACCTATATCCAAAGGTGTTATTGTTAAGGATATTGAACAGTTCATGTTAAATGAATATAAAGTAGATTGGCTACATTGCATTAACTCTAGTAATGGTGTATCAGGTAGAGGTGGAAATAAACATAGAAGCTACTGTACATTTAAGCAGAACTTTGGTGTTGAGAAATATTGCAAGTTAATAATCCCTAAGAGTCAAAGATCGGCCTTGTGTAAATTTAGGAGTGGCATTGCTCCGATTCGCCTCGAGACAGGAAGATATGAAGGTATGCCTGCTGACAGACGCTTCTGTCCATTGTGTAGAGATAATAGAATTGAAAATGAATGTCATGTATATTAGAATGTAGTATGTATAATGTTATCAGATATAATCTTATTGAAAAAGCTGTTGAATCTACTCCGAATTTTATGAACATGTCGAATAGTGATAAGCTGAAATCCCTTTTTATCAATGAAGGATTAACAAGAATTTTAGCCAAAACCTGTTTTTTTTTTTTAATTTTACAAAGAAGACAGTTGAACATGTGTAAATAAGTAGTAGTGTTTCATGTTTTATGTAGATAGCAGCGATTGTATATATATTATCTTTGATATATTATTCACTTGTGTATAGTAAGAAATTATATTATTAAGTTGATAGTATATTGAGCGTCTGTATGTATAATCCATTATATTGGATTAAAGATGATACATTCTCTGTAACGCTCAATTATAGTTCTTTTTAGGTTTTAATACAATTAGTTGTTTATTATATAGATGTTGCCAATTATTTTATCATCTGGAATAACTGTTTTATCAAAATACAGAAGGCCACTGTTAACCAGTCTACTTAGGATCTGACCCTAGGTGGTAGTCGCTCTTTTACATCATTTTTAATTATGCGCATTAGTGCCCAGACTTACAATCATCAGTGTTTTATCACCTTCAATATTTTATTGCAGGTGTTTAACGAAAGGTTAACAGGGGCAATCTGGTTTTTAAGATGTATCATAGTCAATGAAACATGTATTGGTAAAGAAGGCAATAGTTTTAATTGTAATATAACAGTCTTAAAATGCCTATAACAAATCTATAAGATTGGACAAATTGTGTTTTTATCCCCACGCTTTTTGAAAAGCGTCGGGATATTGTGGTTATCTCCGCCGTCCGTCCGTCCGTCCTGGCCAATATCTCCTCCTACACTATTAGCACTAGAACCTTGACACTTACTCACATGGTAGCTATGAGCATATGTGCGACCCTGCACTATTTGGAATTTCGATCTGACCCCTGGGTCAAAAGTTATTGGGGTTGGGGTGGGGCCGGGTCAGAGATTTTCACTCATTTGTTTAGGTTATTTTACATTAAAGTCTTCATTTCTACACAGATTCACTTCAAATTGATACTGGCCCTCTCTTATGACAATACGGTCAATCTCAACCATGCATGGCTCCATTCCCAACCCTGGGGCGCCCCGTCCACATAGGCCACACCCACCCAAAATTGCCTTCTTCTATAATTTCTTCATTTCTACACGGATTCACTTCAAATTGATACTGAACTTCTCTTATGACAATACGGTCAATCTCAACTATGCATGGCCCCATTACCAACCCTGGGGCACCCCGCCCACATAGGCCACACCCACCCAAAATTGCCTTTTACGTTAACATCTTTATTTCTACACCGATTCACTTCTAATTGATACTGAACTTCTCTTATGACTATACGGTCGATCTCAACTATGCATGGCCCCATTACTAACCCTGAGGCGCCCCTGTATCAAACATGCGGCGTGGGGATATGCGTCGGCCTCTGCCGAGCCATTTCTAGTTCTATATATTGTTTTGTACATATCATGGATTAGACAATAAACTTTGAAACTCTCTCAACATCACAATTTGTTGTAGCAAACATACTGAAAATCTTTTTCAAAAAACTCCCTTGACAAAAACGGAAGTATATCCGAAAATTAAGAATGACGAGTGCGCCCTCTGTATTCGATGTTATATAACCTGTGGTGAATTTAAACCATAAAAATATATAATTCTCATCACAAAATATATGGGTTGACAAAGTACACTAAACGGTTTTCACAAGTAAACGTATGCTAACTTGAAAACGACGTCAGTGCCAAATATGTCAAAATCTCGCTCCCAGCCACATATATATATCTTGAAATGGAAATCCAAATTTGATTTCTACTCCGCAAGTCTCGCATCCCTAGGCTTATAATATTAACATAATACATAAAACGTTGATATAAACCTATTTGAAGCCATCATATGTACTATAAGTTTGCATTTCATTTATATGTCCCCAGTGTACACATAGTTACTGTTTTTCTAACATTACGTATAAAATATCCTCTTGTTAGTTCTAAGGATGGAATAAGGGGCGAAGTGAGTTTTGATCCCAGGGGCGTAATTTAAATAACCTTCGTAGAAGACATCAAGATGATGCTGAATGCCGAATATTCGCGGTTTGAGACCAGAAGATTATTAACGGTTTTCCGTATACAAGTCTTTGTCAAACTGGTGACCCCGGGGCGGGACCAGTTGAGTCTCGATGGTAATAATTTGAACACACTTAATAGAGTACTAAAATACGAAGTTACAGACCAAATATTAAACATGTGGGCCTTGCGGTTGTTTCAGAAGAGAAGATTTACATAAAAATTCATTGGAAAACCGCATTTGGGGCCCCGTGACCTAATTAATGAACGAACCGCAACGACGAAAAGAACGTTCGAAGAGGAACCCCGAAATAACAGTCCTTTGAAGTTTTATTTAATTCTGCCCAGCGGTTCAGAAGTTTGTTTTGTTTGAATAAAAAGTTCACGGACACGCGCACGTTACACGAAAAATGAAGATTGAAATGATTTATTAATAAGTACTGTTTGTATACTGTTTTGAGTTTTTAACGTGATGTTTTAAAGTGAAATCACAAACATTGTATGAACATCAAATGTGTGTATTTTGAAGTGTATGAGTTTCTTCCACGCCTGAGGCTGCGTAACGTAAGGACCCGGAGTGCGTACCAGCACTTATACCAAATAATTAATTAGACCCACGAAAGTTGGGACTAAATTTGAATTTCAGCTGCAATGATCATTTAATACTAGAAACATTGTTTGTATGCATATATGTGCAATAAAATGCGTTTGAGATGAACTTTGTTGTTTTTATTTTTCAAATGCAATGTATAAGAATGTGTTAAATTGATTACAATATCATATGAACATAGTCACGTCCAGTATGATGATTTATGCAAAGGAAGCGGCAGCGCACACATGAATGTGTTGGCGCAAAATGAAAATACCCGATAAACCTACAGATTTTCCAAGCTTACAACGCTAACAATCCCACTGGTTAGGTGAGAGGCGTACCTGTAGACATACAATGCGTTTTATACTTTAACATGTAATTCGTGTGTTTCACGGAGCTGCTTTGTTTACTAGAAATGTGAGGTTTCGATTTTACGTTCTATTAATGTTGTGTATGTGTGTTTGTGCACAACTATTTTCATCTACCTACTTGTTTTATTTGTTTTAAGTTCTATGTTGATTATTTTTCTTTTAGGCAACATCGTCTCGTATATTATCTAGTGTGTGTTATAAGTTGCGTCTTACTGGGACTTTGTAAGCCCACGTTACTGACTCCATTTAATGGGCACTTCTATTAAATTAAAAAAACTACACAGCGTTCCAATCGCTATAGGAGGGAAATAATGGCGGTGAAAAAAAAACTTTTAGCAGTTCGGTTCAAGTATCTATATACACTCAAAATAGCATCTGACGGAGTTGTATTTAAATGTTATTTCTTGTTAACTTCATCGCGAAAATACATGACGCGTGACGAAAACTTTCAAATTGCATCATGTCTTGATTGTTTTATAAAAAAANAAAAAAAAAAAAAAAAAAAAAAAAAAAAAAAACAGTTTGTGAATAATCTCCGCCGACAACACCACGACGTGACGTCTTCTCATGAATTTGAACTGAAAAATGTCGCCGAGTCTGGTCCGCCATTTCGCAAGTGTTCCAAGACCGTCGTCTGCGTTTTCTTCTTGCCAATGGTGAAAACGGAAATTTTTGAACACGGTAAGACCTTAAAACGACGGTCTTTTTTACAATGGACACAATCCATTTCAAGTTAAAAGATAACTCTGCAACGAGCAGAGGTTTTCATCTATTTAATGCCCATGTATGTTAGAAGCAGCTTCTTTTCATGTCACGTTCTTTATCATAGTGCTGAAAATGCTATGTAATTTTCAGTCTTTTGACGGTTACACATATTTATCACTCCATTAGTAATGGCGACACACCACGAGTGTTGTACCTGTAACCTGAGAAAGGCGCTTGGCGTATTCACGAATGTCGTCATTAATTATTGATGCATTATAGGGACATATCGCCCATAGTGTACACTACATTTAAGTGCATATATAATTTATTTAAGTCAGTTTCTTATGATATAACCGAAACATCGATAACGCTGTTCACCAGTTTCAACAGTGTTGTGACATGGTGATAAGTATATGATCCACACGACGACCACATTCCTATATAATGTGATCAAATTGTTTATGTGCTAAACGTTTGATGCAATTCAATACACTTATTATTGTTTATTCTATAATATGATTTTTCAGTAATCGTGTCAAAACAAGGCCATATAATGTTGTTTTTGTTGTAGTTGTTGCTGTTGTTGCTTCTGTTGTTGATGTTTTTGCTGGTGTTCTCGGCGTAGACCTGTCTGTAAGCATCTTAAAGGGTTCAGATATTGAATAATAAACAAAAGGTCACATTTGTTAAAAAAATTCAGATCACGGTAAGAATCTTCGGCATATATATAGTCCCACACGAACTCTTATAAATTGCATACAAGATGTCGGTATCTCTTGATTTAACTCTATGTTTTATATTGTGGCGGAGATGAATTGTGACGTTCATGACCGCTGAGCATAATGCATAATGCATGTGCGTAAATTGTCATCCCAGATTAGCCTGTGCAGTCCGCACAGGCTAATCAGGGACGATAATTTCCGCTTCTATGACATTTTTCGTTTAAATGAAGTCTTCTTAGCAAAAATCTAATTTAGGCGGAAAGTGTCGTCCCTGATTAGCCTGTGCGAACTGCACAGGCTAATTTGGGACGACACTTTACGCACATGCATTATGCCCAGTTTTCTTAGAACACGACTCATGTGTAACGTTCATAACCGCTGAGCAAACAAAGACATGTTTTGCGCGTCCTATGAGATTTTGCAATTAAAACGATATTCATTAAGTTCAATCCGCTTGAAAAAATACCATGTATTGACACATGCACGTTAATATCGGACAAGACTTCAGTTGAAAAATATATAATTTATTAATGAATTTATATACGAAAAAAACACATCAAAGTGGTATGCTTATAATACAATCGGGTAAATGAACAAGTGCACAGTGGTGCGTAATATTATAAAAATTACATGATTAGAAAGGAGATGAAGTGTATGCATGACCAGACATATATATGCACGTACAGCAAATGTCATGGATGTATATAAATCTTTTAGTCGACATATCAAAGTCGATATAACCTTAAAGCAGTGAGATGTAACGGGACGGACAAAGCAAGGTCACACAATCTCACCGTGATCACTTTGCGCTCCGACGAGTTGAAAAACACACTTAATATGAGCGTCGCTCTGTGAAAAGGGGGCTTAATGCATGTGCGTAAAGTGTCCTCCCAGATTAGCCGGTGCAGTCCGTACAGGCTAATCAGGGACTACACTTTCCGCCTAAACTAGATTTTTTGTTAAGAAGAGGTTTTCTTTAAACGAAAATAACCATAAAAGCGGAAAGTTTCATCACTGATGAGCCTGTTCGGACTGCACAGGCTAATATGGGATGCCGCTTTAAGCACATGCATTAAACTCCCTTTTTCACAGAGCGCGACGAGATAAAAACACACGTATTATGTCTAAGAATAATAGCGCCACCAGATCATCTATTTATAGTTTCAGATCTCGTGAATGAAAATGCCGGGGAAGCGGACGACATAGATTCTTGGCGGCTTGCGGCGAGGCTCAGACTGGTTTTCAAGCGTTCAAAGTAAAACTCGTTCTTCTCCAAGCGCTTGCGCTCCAGTGAACGCCATCTGGCGGACAGGTCGGCCAGCTTGTTGTTATTGCGGAGTCTGAAAGTATTTAGGAAAAATGTATGACAATGTGCTGACCCATTCAGACGTCACTCGCATTGTCTGTTGAATTCATGCATTCCCGCTCTCCGAACATTGTAAATCGTCCTGTTTCACCGTTCAACGTAATGCGTTTGTGGAGATTTCCACATTTAGGGTTCATGTATTTTCAATATACTCTTTAAATAGGTTCTGCCTGTGACCCCCCCCCCATCGCCCCACCCCAATCCACATCCCACCACCATATTACTGCAGTAAAGTGACGTATCCTCAAATTTTTTATGGAGCTGGGGTCTCTAAAAGAGGAATAAACGATGTAGAATCAATTAAACTGGTATGATATAATATAACACATATATAAACCTACACCACATAAACATTGACATATGGAATTTTTAAACATTTAACCCACCATAGCATATGTGTCTTTGATTCAGATAGTTTCAGTCGCGCGATTGGTTTGTGATAAATTCTGGTCTTAGTGTGAGGTTCGGCTAGCCCTCAAACCTGTTTAACCCCCGAATGCTGTGCATTGAGCGTTCCAAATCGGGGATCCCAATATTTGATCATTTTATGTTTATAGTTGTTGTTCTGTTATAAAAGTATTGGATAATCATTTCTCTCCTGACATAGGTTCTGGAGTTTCTTTGTTTGCTATATTTTGCACTTATTTTCTTAACCAAGAAAACTCTAGAAAATGTATTTTGGGACATTAAAGGCCATATGGTGATTTTTTTTTATCACAGCCAAACAAACTGCGAAACTGTCTTTGTAAATAAGCAATAGCTGTACGAAAAGTATGACAAAACCAGTTTTGATAAAGGATTGTTCACAGCCCCCCCCCCTCCCGTCCCCTAAAACCCCTTACGAAAGCACCCTATTAATGCTTTATTGCTACCCGTCCCAACCTGCGTTGTGACGACATCGCCTGTTGCTCCTGCAGGTCCTGTCGGCGTCGGTGGAACTCCTGGTCCCAATGGCGCTCCTCCTCGCGCCCCTTGGCGTCCATCAACTGCGCATGCTTCACTTCCTTCCACGACTTCCGAAGAGCGGCTAAGTCCGTCTTGGAACGCGGAACCTGTCACGTAACAACTCAGGTCTGGATTTGTATCTTGCTAATTGTATATACTAGACATATATATGATAAACATAACTATGGTTTCATTAGTTTTTAAAAATGTGTTTCCTGTAAGTTTGAAACAGGCTCTATATGTACAAATATAAAGTAAATTTGACTTTGGTCCAACGATATCCTATGCTATGTGAGGCTGTGTTTATGCATTACATGTTTAGCGCGTTTTTTCGATGTTATTATTGTATTGTGTTACAAATAGTGTACACGGGTATTGCATGTCAACAAAAGCGAAAAAAACGAATTGTGACTAAGAAAAAAGACCGATATTCCTTATTATGATTTCGGAAGTTATGAACGACCATACAGGATTAAGAAACATAATGAAGAATAATGGCAATGTAAGAGTTGTGTCCCATGCACACACGATTTGTAGCAAATTAAAAAAAAAATGAGACTCTGTGATAAAATGTATATTATTTTTTATATTTACCAGAAAAGAATATAAGCTTGGTATGAATGGATTACTAAACAATGTGAATGTAGCATTTGTTTTGGGTATTACGGTAATACTGACTCTTTGCTTTACGGGATATGCTGTACGGTGTTTATTCCACGGTTTCGGGCGTCGGTATTTAATAAGCTTATGTTTGCTATACATGTAGTTTATAAATTACTCAACTAGTGCGTTTTTTGTCCGAACTAAATGCTTATTGAATAAAGTTGGTGAACGTTTCACCTCTAACAAATCATTCAAAATGTACATGGTTCGTGACTTTTCGGAGTGTGCTGAATTGATTTTGCCTTTTGGCGATTAGGTCACCACCTAATAATCCCTTGTTCAGACAACCCTATCCTAAGTAGCGAAAAACAATACTGTATCGTGCAAAGAAGCGTGACTTCAATCAATTTGAATTCGATATGTCATTTGTGTCGTGTTCTGAGAAAACTAGGCATAATTCATGTCGGTAAAGTGTCGTCCCAGATTAGCCTGTGCAGTCCGCACAGGCTAATCAGGGACGACACTTTCCGCCTAAACTAAATTTTCGCTAAGAAGAGACATCATTTTAACGAAAAATTCCATAAAAGCGGAAATTGTCGTCCCTGATTAGCCTGTGCGGATTGCACAGGCTAATCTGGGACGACAATTTACGCAAAAGCATTATGCCCAGATTTCTCAGAACACGACACATTTGATTTTCATATATAATTTATTTTTAGAGGGTTGTATAGCCTTATAGTCTTAAAAACTAAATCCCTGAACTATTCTAACGTTGTTAAACTGTTGCAAACATGCATTTGTATTCCTTATTTTAAAAATATTATAATCGTGAAAATGCTGAAGGAGATCACGTGTTTATAAACAAACTAAACGACAGACGTTTGTCTAAATGGCAATTTTAAACAGGATTTTGTAGACTCTGTCCAAACTGTTTGCCTGTTGTGCATTTTTGTGGATATATTATTATTCATCACGTAATTTAATTCCTTTTAACAAACATAATTAGGGCATATCTACCATATTTTTCTCGCAAAGTAACGAATAAGTCATAGATTAAACGTTACGTCAGCAAAGTTGCGTTCCAAGCATGACACGATTACCAGTGACGGGATGCAAATCCAAGATAAATTAATGTCGATATTAACAGTTTTACAAGTCACGTTATGTTTTGATTCGGTGGTGTTATTTTGTCCAACCGATTTTCCCAAACGCGAGAACACACGTGTGCTGTCAGTTAGTGCAAGTTGTCAACACATTCAGCACATTTATATTCCGCATTTAAAGTTGTGTGTGCTGTTGACACAGTTTACTGTATCATAATTAAGATTAATGTGTAAACTAAGTAGAAATACTGTCATTCATCGGTATCATAGTGTATCCCTGAAGATTTGAGTGTTCAGAAGTGACGGAGAATTGATTTGAAGAAAAATTAAATAAGAGGTTTGTTTCAGATGGAGCTAATAATTACGATAATTGCGTCACCTAAGTCTGAGATAGCACCCCCCCCCCCTCCNCCCCCGACGTACAAAGACAAAAACACGTAAGGCTTGGGAAAACGACCCCCACCACATCAGACTAATAAAAGGAAAAACACACAACCATATTATATTAAGATAAGAAAAATATCTCAGACCGAGATAGAAAACCATCTCAGATTTGTGAAAAATGGATGGTTATAATTTTAAACAAGAGGGTCAAATGCCCTCAACAATCTTAACTGTTTGGAGCATTTACTGTTTACTAGTTTTCACAATAGACCTATACGGAAATTTGTCCAGAATTTGTTTCGAACAAACCGCAATCATTTCTGAACTCAGTTAACTCAGAAACCCAGTTTCAAACTCGACCGAGATATCATTAGGATAAATGTTCTGATCAAGTTTCATAAAGATTGGGAAAAAAAGCTGCCTCTGTGTGTTCAAACGTCAACGGTTGACGACGTCTGACGCTTACCACACGACGCACACAAAAAACATATAACTAGAAAGTGCATTAAAGGGACTGTCCACTAGATAAAGCGTCGCGCGACGCGAAACGATATTTTGGGAACCTACGAGGACTGCTTATATAGCTAAAAAATGCATCCGCCATAAATATGAGCGTCCGTGGTCGAGTGGTCTA
The DNA here is from genome assembly GCA_007657795.1 of Dreissena rostriformis. Taxonomy (NCBI): domain Eukaryota; kingdom Metazoa; phylum Mollusca; class Bivalvia; order Myida; family Dreissenidae; genus Dreissena; species Dreissena rostriformis. The sequence continues at coordinate 33,181 of VMBQ01005723.1, forward strand.
AACAGGTAGCTTTTTACTCTAGGACTCCAGGAATCCGGGGGTCAGTGGTTCGAGCCCTGTTGAGGTTACTTTTTTCCTTTTTTTAGATTGTATTCTTGTTTTTTTACTGGAGATTTTTAGTTCAAATGTTTAAATTTATCAATATAAAGCATTTAAAGCATTTAATGACAAGCTTCAATACATGCCAAAATCTAGTGGACAGTCCCTTTAAAGCTTACTATGAGCTAACACCCATCATAGCGCACGTAATAGAGACCGCTTGATAAAATATTGCCAATGTCCTCTTTATGCCACCGTATAAAATGCACTATATGCGACCGTACAATAACTAAACGCGATTCAGTCAACGTGACTGTTGCTGTAAGTGTGACTTGCTGCGACATAACACAACGCTGGTTGACGCTTTACGAGCATTTTTCAACTGACTATACTACATATAAAAATGTGCCTCGGTGGGCGAAATGTAGTCTTCGACATTCGCAGTATAAGACGGTATGAAATATTTATTATGAAACAAAAATATTTTGAAAACATAAACATTATGTAATACGTTTTGTATAGTCGTACTTACATTAAATGTTTCCGTTGCCATGTCGTTTGAACTTAAAATGTCCACTTTTCATCAAAAAACGAAACATACAATTTCACATCCCGTGTAATTAAAAGTGCAGTAATGAACGCATTAAACATATAACTACTCGTATTAAGTGTTTATATTTGTAATGGGCGAAAACATCGCCTACGATTATCTGCTATTATCCCTAAGGCCGTTTATAATCTCCACGAAATAGCAGTGTACTTGACACGGCGGCTATTTAATTCGCCGGGTACATACAAGTTCATTGTTAGGCACTTTTTTACGACTTAAGATTAACGATTTCAAAGCCTTGTACTCAATTACCATCACAAGTTTTATTGATATTCATAAAGAAGAAATTGAATAACGACATTAAATAACGTCGCTGTAATTTTACGCTTCGATTGAAATTTGAAAACAAGTATTGGAAACACGAATCTAATGTTCTATAATCGCACGTGCCTTATCGATATGTTTGAAAGCGTTATCCATACAACAAACTGATTCTAATCTAGCTGACTTCATAGTTCAACAACGTGTTTTATTGACATTTATATAATTTATAATTGTTACTTCCTTGTGGAAACAACAATACGTATTATCTGATAGTTTGATTGGCAATTAAATTGTATTCTTGAAAACCGTAGTACATTACTATCATTAACCGTAGTACATTACTATCATTAAACGCAATGCTTGCAGTTAAATAATGCTCCGTGTGAATAGACTTTAAACGTGATTCTCATAAGTAACCTCAAATAACCATCATCGAGTGTGTCGCGTTTAATAATCATTTAACAACTTACCTGAATATTATTAATACGGATCCACATTTGTGTCTTTGACTTCATCAACGACGGTTCGCGACTATGTTCAAACGTCATTGCGCAATATAGACCAAAGCCTCTTTCCCAGTAGGTCGAGTAGAGACGGTCCATCACTGTCTCCAAAGTCGTCAGAACATTTTAGAATTCTCCAGTTCCCCAGAGTGCAAAACGAATATAAGTTTAGGATTCGAGGTGCTATAAATACATATTATAAAGTATGCTACGTTATAGGTTAACGCAAGTACAAGTTAAAGACTGTTGAAAAAGTTCCGAAAACGTGAATACAAACGTTAGACCAGTCTCATATGTTTACTGAATCTGTTGCATGCTGTACGGTAGAAAAGTTATCCCTAGCATATCTACGAAGATGCTCCCGTAACATAATAGCCATCAATAAGAAAACGCAATTCTTCCAAGATAAAAAAAGTGTAATGCGTAAATAAAGTTTATATAAAAAATAGCTTTCCACACATAATTCCGTTAGAAGTTTCGAATAAACATTGAAATAAGCTCATTAGCTTTGTACTGTCATTGGTAACACTCTCCGATTAGAAAAAGGTCTGTCTCTTCGAACAACTCCATGCTAATAGCCAGCCATTCAGCTGAAGATCGGTTTAAAACGTCCAGCTTCTCAGAATCAGTTGTTTGTCTCGTAAATTGATCGTGCAAATACCATTTACGATCTGTGTAAATATTTTCAATGCTCCGCAAAGTGCTGCATGCATTGGCTTATCCAAGCAAAACAGTGTCGATCCTTATCTTGCACCGTCAACGACAGCGTGAAATCGATGCGCGGTAAAGGAGTGCAGTACTCAACAAAATATTCAAACGTTATTTGGCTTCTGTGATTTAAGAAAGGACTTCATAAAAATGTCAATTGTTTAATTGCAATAAGAAAAAAAATTGACAAATATGACATGAATGCCCTCGAATTGAGTTGTACCTGTGCTTAATATTTGAGTCGGTCTCTGGGAAAACCAAGCTTAATTCAGCAGCGTAAAGTATCGTCCCAGGCCTCAGAAGCTAATCTTGGACGATACTTTTCGACTGGATCCTGTGTAGAAGAGACTTCATTCAAACGAAAAATTGCATTAAATCGGAAAATTACGTGCCTGTGCGAAATGCACAGGCTCATACGATAGTTAAAGCATTAACATTAAGCCCGGAAGCGCTGGAACCGGATTTTGAAGGCCTTTGCAAACAGTTTGGATCCAGATGAGACGCCACAGAACGTGGCGTCTCATCAGGATCCAAATTGTTTGCTATTCTGATAGTATTCTTTGGGAAAAAAATCGAAGAAAATGCTAATTTTAGAAATTTAGCAGACAACATTTTAGCAGACGACAAATTTCCCAGCATGCAAAGGGTTAAGCCCGGTTTTCTCAGAACGCTGCTCATTTGTTAATTCAATGCCCCTGTTTCAACCTCTGCCCTGTTCTGTTATTTTCTTCGTGTCATTTCATGATCGCATAATAATGACCGATGCATGACTGAACGTGCATTAACTGCTGTAATGTGTATTTTTTTCAATATAAAAAAAGCTCAATATTCGCTCAGTGCTAAAAAATTTACAAGCTCAGAGACATGATGGCATGCATATAAAATGAAGTAGTTTAAAAGCAGTGACCAAGCTTTGGTCAAGGCTGTATTTATTCTGATGATGTTTTGGCACTAAAAGCGTCCGTATACAGCAGAGATATTTTAAATAAAAATTCACGTCGAACGGTACTTTTTTAACACTTCATCTTTAGATCATTTATTTAAGTTCAGGTTCAGGCATTTTTTAATTAAACATTTTACAAGTTATAAAGCAGTGAATGCAAATAAACATTTATACTGACGAATATCTGTGATGATTGTATAAAGTGTCAAGAAAATTATGAAGCATGCATGAAGTTGTGTTGACCATTGAGTATGTATCTGCTTAAAATACGTTTATACCCCTTTAAGTCAACTTAATAGCTACCTCACCCGCGGTTTTCTGACTTTCATTAACTCTATTGTAATCCATTGAACTGCACTATTTCCTTTTTCCTATTTCGCCTATAAGAGAAATTGAAGTAGACGTTAAGTCATGTCTGTTTACACTGTGCTGTAATACGATGGGAAATCAATGTGTAACGTCAACAAAATTAAACGAGGCACTCGCACGAATAGTTTTCAGGAAATATAAATATGAATGCTGAAAATACTGTTTTGTTTGTTTAGTTGGATGTTTCCGCCGTGTTCAACAGTCATTTAGTCATATCACTCCGGTAAATTTACCAACTCAAATTTCCCGGGATGACTAACCAATACTCGGTGAATACAATTATGCCAGACCCTGACAACTGTCCTACTTGAGTCAGTGGTAGAGGGAGAATGGTCGTAGAACGAATAACATGACAAATCCCCACACAAGTTATGTGGCCTGACCATGGATCGTAATTGCGATCTTCGGATTTGTAGTCCAGCACTCTACCAATTGAGCTAACATACCCGGTCAAATGCTGAAAAGTGAAAACGGTTTCAATTGTTTTGCTTGTGGTCATTATCACGATGGTCATTCCTGACACTTCGATATACGGATGGCACTTCGAACTTACCTCTCGCACAGGCTTTTGTTTTTCTCTGTCGTCGAAGTGCAATTCGTTTATCAAAGTATTCAGATGACCAGTGTGATTATACTTACGGGAATATATTGGCGCTGTTTATCAGGGTCATATATAATTCCATAATTTTATGAACTTGTTTATTTTACCATAAAGAATAATGACACCCACTTTACGTGGTCAAACGGCTAACCGAAATACCGAGAAACAACCTTTTCTTGCTATATGTTCATTCTCCTTGTTTCTTTAAATTAGAAATAAGAAAAAAGGCATTACCTCAGAGGAGACAAAACATAAACGTACACAATCTGCAGATGATACAGCTGTTGTATTAAATGAAACCAAATATTCTAAGAAGAACTATGTACACTATAAAACAACTTTCAGCTTAAAATGTTATTTTTTTACAAAGTTAGTTGCCTTGATAGGCAATGGAGGTTAAGCACAGCATGCCTGAAACCTAAATGAAAACTTTACTGAAAACAGTAGATCTTTCATGTGTAATGGATACATTTTCATTTTTATTATATGGTGTACATCTTTACTGAAGTAACATGCAAGCCAGAAGTGAAAAAAACGGTAACCTTCAAATTGAAGAAAAACACTATGTTACAAACATTTTAAAATATTTGATGGTTTAATCTTTTTTAATACAAAATTTGAACAATAACTGTTATTATCATTCTTTCATTCATTTTCAGTTATTATAAGACTCAATGTACTGCCGCTATAATCGAAATGAAATTTGTGTATTTTAAACTGTAAACATAATCAATGTCCGATGGAGGGTATATAGAAGTCGAATGGCACACCTGACCGTGGTTCGAATAAGCATAGATGGTTAAGACAAAATCTGAGTCTGAAGTCTGAATAAATTGTCTGTCTGATTGTCTGTTAAGTGTCTGTGTTTTGGTCCGTCAATATTAAGTGTTTTTTTCTGTAACTTCTAATTGCCTATTAGATGTTAATACAGTTTTGTATTCAGACGTATTCTCCCAGAAGAGTTGTTGCTCCATTTTCTCGCATGCAGGATTCTAATGTAACCGTTGTGCAAGAGATTGATTCTGACGCTGCCTGGGACAGCGTACAACTCCCGTGGTCAATGCAGTTATTTCGTTTCTATTCTGTAACAGTTTAACGCATGGGAGAATTAATATTACTTCCGATTATAATTTCTCTTAACCAGATGATGGGTCGCGCATAACGCCCGTTCTTCTTATTCAGAGGTTAAGGACAAACCATAACATCCTGAACCATATTTAATTATTTTACATTGTCGTCTCCAATGACGAGACAACTATCGAACTATTCGGTCAGAAAACACGTAAAACCCATAGCTCTAAATCTTCTCGTCTAATATCTTTAGATATCCAACGATAAAATTTAGACATACTTAATCCGTTGTAATCTCCCTTCATCAAAACCGTCGATGGCGATTCAGTGACGAATTTAAAGCTGCAATAAAAGTTAAGATATTTAGCAAGGACACCAAACATCACACATTCTCATGGCTTACATTTTTATGGGAGGTGACGGTGTCTTCTAATAAACACGCCAACAAAAGCTGTTCGAAAAATCACATATCAACGCGAATTTATACTGATGTTATTATTATAGATTGTATTCGGATCGACGCGTTTAAACCAAAAATTAAGTTTATCGTCACCGCATCGAAGATGTTTATTGCATACAATAGATGTTGTCATAAATATTTATCGATCGATTTTTTCCTTCACATTATAATCTGTGCTGATCAATTAAAAAGATTATAATCGATAGTTGGAAGTCCTTTAAGTCAATATTTAACGTACACCTCAAAGTTTAAATCTCAAGTTTTACAATGTACTTTGTTAAATCTTGATTCATCTGAGGTAGAAAATTACCTATACCATTCAGAAACGTTTTCTTTATAGAACATAATAGATACTTTGTACAAAGCGCGATTCAGCTCATTTTTGTCATTGAAAGGGTTTGAGAAAGCTAATCGATTTACATGCGATTATATACTCATTATTTCCATGCGACGATTATTTAAAGTGCTTTCTTTCGGGTTACTGCGCTAAAATATGTGTTCTTGCATGTGATTTGCATATTTATTCAAAGTAATGTGATGTGTTTGAACAATCAATGTGGGAAAACAAGTCAATTATGTTGCTTTCAAACATATAGGATATGCACGGGCTACAATTGGGTGTAGAAAGAGTCTTCTTAACCTATTGTAAAAATGGAAGTTGACGACAAGGTATATTTATTTGTATTTACAGTATTATTTTTGCTAGCTATGAAACGAATTTCTGAGAAACAATTCAACAATTATCAAATCATCGGTAATAAAATAGTTATATTTTATATTATATAACTTTTAATTACTCGTT
>VMBQ01005723.1:48291-62960 GCA_007657795.1 Dreissena rostriformis
AACTTTAACATTTTTACATTCAAGGTCACAGTGACCTTGACCTTCAAATGAATGACCTTGAAATGTCCAGTGGTTACTTACTAGTTCTGGCCAACCTTCATGTCAAGTTTCAAGACTCTAGGTCCAAGCATACCAAAGTTATAACAACTTTAACATTTTTATATTGAAGGTCACAGTGACCTTGACCTTCAAATGAATGACCTTGAAATGACCAGTGGTCATCTGTTAATCCTGGCCAACCTTCATGTCAAGTTTGAAGACTCTAGGTCCAAGCATACCAAAGTTATACCATGAAATAAGAACTTTAACATTTTTATATTGAAGGTCACAGTGACCTTGACCTTCAAATGAATGACCTTGAAATGACCAGTGGTCATCTGTTAATCCTGGCCAACCTTCATGTCAAGTTTGAAGACTCTAGGTCCAAGCATACCAAAGTTATACCATGAAATAAGAACTTTAACATTTTCGAGCACGCCGCCACCCCGCCCCCCCGCCCGCCCGACAACATCAATCTATAAGCCGAGATTTTTTCGAAAAAAATCCGGCTAATAAAAGCAGGAACAGTTTTCAATCAGTGATCAAATATATTTCATAGCTGAAAACATGGCATAAGACAAATGTGAATGAACATATAAAACTACTCATGTCCTCAAAATTAAAATATTTCCGCCATTTTGTTTCATTTTGTTTGGAACGCATGTGCAAACCTGAACAGCAAACACAAACTTGTTTCCTACTAAGGGGAGACATATATAGACAAACAATAAATATGAAATGTCATTAATTTGCTGCAACATGAAAAAATAAACTGAATTATAGTTCATTTATTTTATTCGCAAATTTAACATATACCGGTATGTAGTATAACAAAAAAATGTACCAGAAAATTTAGACAGTTGTAAAATATGTTTGCTCTCAACTTTCTAAAATGTTGTCAGATGAACTATTACTAGTATTAAGATATTTTTGAACTTTGACCATTGATCTCAAATTTGGAACATGTCTTTAACCACCTACGTTTGCATATGATCCTAGGTTAAGGTATTTTTTTATATATAATTTTTTAATATTCGCCCAGTCATGATTAACGGTGCATCCGGTGTATCGCGATATTTACCAATGGTTTTGGCGCACCGGTTTTTTAATGACTTAATTCTTTCATGAGTACAGAGGATCAATAGATATAGTATATATATACATTTTTATTAGATTATTGTGTTACAACAATAGAAGCGAATAACAAATGTGCGCTTTCTAATCAATTTATATCAATGCCAACGTACACCTAAGTATTTGAATCGGTACATGGTAATTAATAAGGAATATCTCTTAAACAAAACGCCATATCCATTTATGCATTAATTTCAATTGAAAACTTAAAACACTATTAATAATAATGTAAACTAATGAGCTGTATCATAAATTGTCTATACACAAAGACCCTGGGGATTTTGATGATAATTCTATAGAAGATATACTGCCAGTAAAGTCATCTTTTCCGTGATCAATCTCTGAGCCCCCTATTTCCGTAACCAAGGTAACACCCCCTGGACTCTCAAAAACGGATGACTCGCTTGAGGTTGGGTTGATTAGCAATGCGTTTTCCTCTGCTTCATTGTCAATCTGGTGTTTGGCAATTTGCTGAAAAATTAAGCGAACACATTGCCTGTTACAAACATTCTTCTAACAAGTGATGTGTTTGTGAAACACTATGTCCCCTTTTGAGCGATTTTGACCCATATATTTGACCTTTGACCTTGAAGGATAACCTTGACCTTTCATCACTCAAAATGTGCAGCTCCATGAGATACACATTCATGCCAAATATCAAGTTGCTATCTTCAATATTGCAAAAGTTATGGCCAAATGTTAAAGTTTGTGCAAACCAACAAACAAACAGACAGGGCAAAAACAATATGTCCCCCAGTATAGACTGGGGGACATAATAATAATAGAAAGCAGAATACTGATGTCACTTTAAAATATTATTAACTAATGAATTGCTATTACTGGTAGGCAGAATTATGCTTTGCAGGACTGCGGATGTTTTCCCTTTACTTCACACCTTGGGTATAATAATAAATGGTTATATCAATGTATTTAAATAAATAAAAATTACAAACACTTAGCAAAAATCTTTTGATCACTCATTAATCGTAACACAGTTGATAAAATTGGCTCTTTTGTAACCAATTATTATCACATGTGTCAATTCAGGCCTGAAAAGTATACTTTTAGGCATTGGGATTGTTCCCATAAACAGCACAAAACATAGGCAAACAAATCACATCTCCCACCCTGTCACAATCCAACCCCCCCCCCCCCCCCCCCCCCCCCCCCCCCCNCTCCCACCGCTTCATTATCCAACTGACCCTCCTCCCCGTTGCGTACCTGAAGAGCCTCCAGCTGGGCGGGGTCCGTGATGACAAACACCTGTTGGGTGTTGTCACCCAGGGTGAAGGCCAGTCCGCCGTGCTGAAGGAGAGTCTGGTTGTTGAGGGACGCCTGCAGTCCCTCACCAAGCATGCTCAGTCCATCCACCAGTGCAAACTGGAATACAGCAATGCATGCTGGGAAGAATGCAACCAAATAGGTTTGGTGTAGGTAAATTCCGTTTTTAAGGCATGTGCTAAGTGTGGTGTTTTTTTCAGTTCCATATATTTTATTTTTCTCGTCAATAGGTGTATGGGGATTGAGGCTTAAACATGCAAAGTAAGTGACTGACTTTTTAAGGGATATATTATAGAACTGCACTATTCATTCTAGAATTGTGCCACTCAGTGGTAGTATGCATAATTGTGAGTTTTTTGGGAGCCAGGCCCCAGTTGACAGATCAAAGGTTTCCCCAAACATCTTTGATGGCCGTATCAGCCCGTGAAGTCTGCAGATGTTTATTTAAACTGAACTTTTTGCCATAAGAGAATTTATTTGTTGGAAGAGACATCCTTCAAACAGAAGATATGCACATGCATGGGGCCCAGTTTTCACACATACACGTATGTGTATGAGGAACAGATTCTTTTTAAAAACTAAGGGAAAAAAAAAATATATAATTTTAAAAGGTGTCCCTAGCTTTAAAAAAAAATACATTAAAAAGCCACCTATTTTATATCATTAGCCGTATTCACAGAACATGGTTCAAGAACACAGTTACCACTTTAAAGAAAATGATAAGATGTTTAATTTTTCATGCTCAATTTTGGATTTTTTCATGTTCAACTTTTGATTCATCCTTTGAACAAAATACTGTGTAACTATGGTGATATAAATGGAACACAAACGTCACTCTAAGAACTTTATATACTGCACCAGTATGTACAATCAAGGCTTCAGAATATATATGAGACGCACTCTGATAAAAGGGGGTTTTATGCATATGCATAAAATGTCGTCCAAGATTAGCATGTTCAGTCTGCACAGGCTAATCAGGGACGACACTTTTCGCTTTAATTGTTGTATTTTTTGTTTGAAGAAAGACTCTTCGTGACAAAAATCCAGTTAAGGCGGAAAGTGTCGTCCCTGATTAGCCTGTGCGGACTTCACAGGCTAATCTGGGATGACACTTTACGCACATGCATTAAACCCCCTTTTCACAGAGCGAGGCTCAAACACTACCTGTTGGTGCAGGTTTGAAGAGTTGATGACCCGCCCGACTACGCCCGACTCCTGTGACACATTGAGGAAGGACAAACGCTGTTTCTTGCCGGGCGGCTCCAGTGATTCTCCGTCGTCGTTGTCTCCATTTACCATCCCATCCTCATCAGTAAAACCTGAAGAAGGGTGTCTTTGGTTGGTACATTGTTGTTTAGTTGTTGTTGTTTCCTTTATCTCTCTTTTTATTTATTCTTAATCATTGCAATCTCCCTGAACTGACTTCATAAATTACATTGTACAGATTCAAAAGTGAATAGACATAAGTGCAGTAAAGAAATGGTAAGACAGATATTGAACAATATCTTTATTCAACTACAATATACTACAGCTAAAAAGCATAAAAAGCAAATATACTGCAAACCAATTTTGCTAATATGCTAATATTGCAACTTAAAGAAAGGATACAACTTCAGGTAGAAACATACTGAGAAAAAAAAAAAAAAAAATTTATCCCAACGTCTTACGTTAAAGCCTAGGAATGGAATGCTGAACATTGCCAGTCGCTGTTGAAGTCTGTCAGTCTCTCACAAAGACTGTTAAACTGTCCAAGGTCCAGAAATAATTGAATTAATGCAGGTCTTTCATGGTCAAATTCTGGTCAAATACAAATTTGTAGTTTACCGACCAGGACTTTGAAGTTAGGGCTAGTAAGAGATCATCTGACACTGTGGCCAGTAATGCATTTTGGACTTTCGCATGGACTGCCATGTTATGAGAAAAGGGGGTTTAAAGCTTGTGCTAAAAGTGTTGTCACAGATTAGCCTATGAAGTCCACACAGGCTAATCAGAGAAGACACTTTCCGCCTTTACTGGATTTTCCCTAAGAAGATACTTTCTTCAAGGAAAAAATATCATAAAAGCGGAAAGTGTCGTCCCTGATTAGGCTACAAAGCCCACAAAAATATTCTACAACTGCGCACCTTTAGAACCGTCCTGATAGATCAACTCCTCGCCGTCTGCTATCACATTCTCGCCGTGCGTCGTGCGTTTGTGCATGGCCAGCGTGGATGTCTGGCGGTATGTCTTGCCACACCGCTCGCACGTGTACGGCTTAGAGTGAGTGTGAACCACATGGTGCTTGTAGAGGCTCGAGTACTCGGTGAACCGCTTTCCACAACCCATCACTGTGCAGACGTAAGGCTTCTCACCTGGCAAATGCAGATAACATATTTGTACTCATGCTTTTCCAATTATAGATCAGCCTCTTCAATTACTTTATTTGCATTTTTGCGATTTTCAACAGTATTTCAGTCATATCATCGCGGTAAGTTGACCTTCTCAAACTGTTCATAGTTTAGCTGGTTTACCAGTACTAACCCTTTGCATGCTGGGAAATTTGTCTTCTGCTAAAATGTCGTCTGCTGAATTTCTAAAATTAGCATTTTCTTCGATTTTTTTTCAAAGAATACTATCAGAATAGCAAACAGTTTGGATCCTGATGGGACGCCACGTTCTGTGGCGTCTCATCTGGATCCAAACTGTTTGCAAAAACCTTCAAAATCCGGTTCCAGCACTCAAAGGGCTAAATCCACATGCCAGTAAATGACCATTGACCAATAAGCCAGTTCAGTCCACATAGCCTAATCAAGGGCCACATTTTCCAGTCTTTTCCAACAATAAAGTAGAAATGTGCCTCCCTATCTGAACTATCTCAGATTACACAAACATTAAATCTGGTTATCCAATGACGTCGCTCAAATATTGAGGATCAGTGCATGTTATCCAAACATTTTGATAAAAATCTTTCTTATTTTTCATTGAAGTCTAAGTAAGTATGATGTGCCCTTGTTTTATCATTTTGCTGTGTAACTTAAAGCTTCGAACAAAGAAATATACAATTTGAAATTACGAAGTTCAATTCAAAATCTCTATATTCTACCTCAATTACATCAAATCAACTCTTTTCAGTCAGATCTAGTTCAGTTATAAAAGAAGCATCAGTGCTTTTAACAGTGTAGACTTAGAGCAGGCCTACTTTTCCCTCTGACCATAGATTGAAAGAAACATTATTAGATGAGACAACATTTTAATTTTAATAACCAGTGAAATATCCATATCTTTGAGTGAACAGTTCCCAACATTGTTCAAAATTACAGTTTAATTTGAGCCTTGCTCTGAGAAAACGGGGTTTAATACATGTGCATAAAGTGTTGTCCCTGATGAGCTCGTGCAATCTGCACAGGCTAATCAGGAACGACACTTTCCGCCGAAGCTGGATTTTCGTTTAAAAGAGATTTCGTTTAAACAAAAAATTCCTTAAAAGCGAAAAGTGTCGTCCCTGATTAGCCTGTGTGGACTAAACAGACTAATCTGGGACAACACTTTACGCACATGCATTAAACCCAGTTTTCACAGAGCAAGGCTTATATGTATAAGCGATTGTCTGACCTGTATGAATGCGCACGTGGTTCTTGTAGTTGGTGGCTGAGGCGAAGGCCCGCCCACAGTCCTCCTCGGGGCAGATGTAAGGACGCTCGCCCGTGTGCGTGCGGATGTGCACCTTACGGATGTTTGACGTTGTAAATGAGCGGTCACATCCGACAAATGGGCACTTGAAAGGTTTCTCTCCTGTAACACAAATGAGCGGCGTTCTGGAAAAAGCGGGCTTAATGCTTTTGCGTTACATGTCGTCCCAGATTAGCCTGTGCAGTCTGCACAGGCTTACCAGGGAAGACACTTTCCGCCTAGACTGGATTTTGACCACAAAGAGACTTCCTTTAAATGAAAAATACCATAAAAGCGGAAAGTGAAAGCGATTTTATAATTTACATACATGCATAATCAGGGGTGTGATTGAGGCGAAGTCAGAGGGGAGGAAAATTCTGTCAACTGATTTTGACTACGCGAATCACGCGCATAAGGCAATGACAAACCTTAAAACAGACATTAAAATAAAACATACATTAAAATAAAAAAATTCTTGAACTTCATAAAACTATTTCTTTATGAAAACCTGTTTAACTTCACATTTCACATACTGAGGATGCAAAGTAAACAATATTTACTGTGATCAAAAACAGCAGTTTTTCAATGTATTCACAGTAAATGGACTTATTTAATTAAATATCAAATGGGGAAAACATTAATAAATATAAACAAACACACTTGAGTGTTCTTGTTGAGTTAATGATGTATTAAACTGAGTTAAATTAATATATTTTAATGTGTTTACCTTTCAATATCTTGCATTTCACATCTTCAGTTCAATGCTATTTCAGTTAACTGAACAGTGTGACAAACATAATAAAGCAGAATATGCATATGAATCTGATTACACACAGATCCACTAACATATAAATCAAATCATGTTTGTCTATTTCCATTTTCAAACGATACTCTTCTAAATTGTTTTACTTCGCAAGTAGAGTGAACTCCAATTTGCAAACACTGGTTTCCGTGACACAAATTCACTGTGCACATTTGTAAACAAAATATGTGTTGCTTGTATCTAAAACGCAGTCTTTATCGTTGACAGACACATTTCATTTATCCTATCTAACTATATGATGACAGTCGCAAATTCGATTGATATTTGTCATTTGGATAAACTTAATTTTCGCTTTGCAACTGCACCATTTGCAAAAAAATCAGAAAAGAAATACCGAACGCATTTAAAAAGAACGATTTTAATTGGTAGATTGGAAAACAACAGCCAATGACATCGCTCGTTTCAAATTGCTTAGGCAGAATCTACCAGTGTACTATGCGGAGTGATTTCGCGAGCCGCGGATATTTCGGGCCGCTTACAAAGGAGTCCGCGGAATCGGACGTACCCCCTCTCCCCCCCATTTTTTTACGAATTTACGCGAATCTCAGAAATGACCTCCGAGACAAACCGATCCGCGGAAAAATCACACCCCTCATAATTGGCAAAGTATTATAAGGCACGCAGGTGCAAAAAAAAGTTTATGCAATGTGGACACCAAAAATAAATACTCCAGCTAAAAATGTGAATGTCCAAAACTTATGAGTATGAGTGTCCCAAAAAATAAAGACTATTAATAAGAATTAAAACGGTTCTTTGTTTTGATGATTGGTTACAACACAAACCAAGACTGCATACCTGTGTGTGTGCGTACGTGTTTCTGCAGATCTCCGGACGTCTTGAAGGCCTTATCACAGTTCTGCTGCGGACACTTGTATGGTTTCTCCCCTGTGTGTACGCGCATGTGCGACTTCAGGCCGTACCCCGTGGCAAATGCCTTATCACATCGCTCAAAGTCGCACTTGAACGGGCGATCCCCGGTGTGTGATCTCTCGTGGACCTGAGAAACATCGTGGGCGCTCATTTATGGCAGAGAAGGGAAGGGAGGGGCATTTGGTATTTGTTTCATTTCAAAATTTGCAAATTTAATGTTTTGCCAGTATAATTTTTTTTGCAAATTTAATGTTTTGCCATTATAACATCAGTCAAGATTTGAGTTTAAGCCAGATATCTGCATTTATCATACCACCACATTGATATCTGCTTGATATCCTGTTGCCTGATATCTTTTTTTATATCACGNCCCGTAGATGATGCAGTGTTGTGTAGTATCGGCCACATCCATCAAACTTACAGCAATATCCCTTCTCTAGGATTAACTGGCCGACCTTGTCCCCATCTATACTTTGTACCTGTAATCAATAGCCAGATAGCCGCTGAATTCTATGTAGAATCTTAATTTTTAGATATAAAAATTGTCAGAAATAATCAGTGCTGTGTCAACTGCTTTTTGCTACGAGTTTTAAACAATTCAAGAATGTTTTGAACTGCTTTCCAGCGTTTTGGGAAGATTCTTATGTTTTCGAGTTTCATGAAACATTTCTTCACAGTACTATCTTGTAAACAATATACCCCCTCTTCTTCGAAGGGGGCATAAATATTAAAAGCACATACATATGCAAATGTTTGCCATTTTCTAGTTAAAGGTTCAAAAAAGATATAAATACATGTTATCATTTTGAGAATTGTTAAATGATTAAACAATTCTCCAAATCATCAACAGCAACTTACAACTGTTGCAGTAGAAGAAATCTTATCCCCACCAGAACTTGACATATCTGGGTATGCGCCCACTGTCGTCGCCTGAAATAAATACATATGAGCCGCGCTATGTGAAAAGGGGGTTTAATTCATGTGCGTAAACTGTCATCCCAGATTAGCCTGTGCAGTCCACACAGGCTTATCAGAGACGACACTTTCCGCTAAGACTGGATATTCTTTAAGAAGAGACTGTCTAAAAACAAAAAATTCAATAAAAGTGAAATGTTTCGTCCAAGATTAGACTGTGTTTCACCTTGAACTTAACTAGGCGAAACATTTGCAAATTTATTTGCTTTTAATATTTTGCAAGATATAACTGGGAAGAAATGTCAATGACAATTACTGGCTCTTCAGGCCAGTAATGGATTTAGGACTATTCCATTCACTTTTTCACTGACTCATTTTGGGAAATGATTAAAACTTTNGCCAGATTTTTGTTATATTCCAGTGTTGTCGAGAATTACGAGCTCCATTAGAAACCCACATCGTCATGGCTGGGACTTAGCAGCGTACGGAACACCGTCAGTTTGTCAAATGGTCTACTTAGTTCGGCCCCCGACGACAGGTTCCTGCGTAATTGACTGTACCAGTGTTGGAGAATTTTCAGTTCTGTGCGTTACGGAGTACAGCATAGAACGTATGTCTAAACATAACGCACCGCACAAAACAGGTACATGTGCGGTTCGTTCATGCGTATGGTTGTCACGTGAGTGATGGTCACTCAGGCGGACATAGGCGGGACTGTGCACGGGGTTTTCATTGTTTGGTCAGTTCTACGCTTGACTTTGATCAGTAAACTTTTACTTTTTGAAATTTGAACCGCATTAAGAAATTGGTTAAAATGACCAGTTATGTTTGAGTTACACAATGTCCACAGTTACATGTTAATACTGGTTGTTTTCGGGTACAGTTTTCCAGAGTTATTTTACATTAGTTGAAGTTTTTTCTCTGGTTTTTACTCTGGCCTTGAATACACCATTAAAGGATAAAGAATATAAGTGATGTATACCAATTAAAGTTGTACTGTCATGTTATTCTACGATTATACTTGATTGTTGTATATTACGATATGTAATATACTTGTATGTATGTTGTCAATATACTGATCGCAAGTCTTGCCCAATGCAAAACGATTTGTGTTTTGAGCTTAGTTGTGTGAAGACAAAATTATTGTGTTCATCGGCATAGTTTCCACGAACACACTTCCCGCTTGTCACGGGGGATAGACATTATGATTATGTACTTAAATTTCCCGCCGTTCTCGGGGGTACCTGTATAATACAAATGATCCCAGCCTTGACATTATTATGCCAAACCTTTAAGATAATAAATTGCGTAGTTAAACTGTTTGGCGTTTGTCGTTGAATAAGGCATTTGTGTTAAAAGCAGACATCAATGTCAAGACTTTCCGAACGTGCAAAATATATTTTGCAACAATTTGATTCGTCTAAACATATTGGCTAATACGGTTTTATATTGATTTTCAACAACATTACATATAAATGAAAGAATATAGCTAAACAATGGTCATTTACATGGGGCCATTGTTTTCGGTTTACACATGGACATTACTGGAAACCAGCCTATTTTCCCACGTTGCTTGCCACTATATTTCCTTGTCACGCATCTCCAGTGTAACATTAAATGTAAATACATTTAAGTAAGAGCAATTCCTCACATGTCTATGTGGTAATCATACTCACTTAATATGCGTTTACCTAACTTTGTACTAAAGATGCGTGGTCTCAAAACACTTACGCTAGTTATTTATGGGTCTCGACTATGCTTTATTTGGAATCGAGACTTATGTATGGGGAACTATTGCTCTTAATTGTTACGGTCTTTTGATTTCATCCTCATCAAACGCGAAAATTAAGAACGTTCACCTTTTCGCAAACAACTACAGTTGAGGTTTTCCATTGCGCGCATCTGGGTAATAAAAGGTAAATCGCAAACAAAGGAAACTTAACTTTTTCAATGCTGAATTAATTCAAACTTAATAACCGGTATAACAGTTACAATTTGGAATTTAAGCGAATGTCTGGCAGTTATTGTGATCCGGCATTATCCGCAGTCCGGGAATAGTACATCCTGCTTTTCCGAGCTCGCACCTGAGATACACAAATTATTAGACTGGTATATAATGGAAATAATGAACACAAATTGAAAGACATGCATATACATGGGAGACAATTCCGAACATTCTATCAGTTTTATTAACTTATACTGCAGTTGAATTTTTTTGTTTCTTGCTATGTTTAGCTGTCTGAGCATAAAACACTTTCTTGATAAAAGTTGTAATTTTTAGGCGGTGATGATAAAAGCAGACTATTAATGGAGGATAGTGTCTCGAAAGTAATAACACGAGACAATGCCATATTACAAGGGGACAGTTAACGGTTTTGGCTCTAAAATTGAAAGCTACGCCGAAAATCAACTTATGCTGAGGCTGTATTGTCACACAATGTGATGAGGCTTCTATTGAAGGCCTCAACGCTGTCAGTTTGTGTCAGCTCTTCTGGACGTAAGTGCCACAGTCACATGGCCAGGGACGGCATGATAGGCGGTAAGTTCGTTGCGGCAGTCCTGTAGGCCGCACCTCTGTTGGATCTCAAATGGTGGCTAAATGGTGCTCCCGGGATATCTACAGCGCCGTTGATAATTCTATGCAGCATCGTCATTTGAAATATTGGCTATTCATTGCATGTCTTTGTTTGAGATTCCTAGTTCGGTCTACTAAGTATTTTTTCTGCTCGGTTACATATTCAATGATCATAAGACTGATGAGTGCCATACTTACTCGTTTGGATATAGCTGACCGTCAGAGCCGCATACGACGTTCAGCAGAGTTTTGGAGCAGTTTATCGAATTTACGTTTTGGCACAACAGTTGTTGTAAGAGAGCGTTCATGGCATCTGTTGTAGTCGGTGTGCTCAAAGTCTGTAACGAATTATGTCAATGAAATCTTAGAAAGGAACTAGATATTACTTTTAAGCGTTTGAATTGTTGTAAAGTACAATTCGTATGTGTTACAGTACAGTGTGTAATTTTCACTTTCAAATTAAGAGGTATAGCTCATATTAAAGATTGTTTTGTTTAGCATCGAGTAAATCATACTATACAACATTGCAACAGTGTCCGTGCAGACATAAAACATAATTCTCCTTAAAACTGTTCTTTGAGCCCCAAAAATATGGTGATTAGAAACATGTATGATGTCATATCAGCAGTTTATCACATAAACGACAACTAAAAATACGGAGTGATATTATTCGTATTTTTGCAGTTAAAATATTAGTAGTAGTAGCAACATCATAATGGGCTTTAGTAGCGATATAAATATTATTGGCAAAGGTATAAATGGTAGTACTATAAGTTGCGGCAATAGTAATTCTGAAAACCTTTCAATTTTACCGTTTACATACATTACCCTTCAATTTTTATAAATTCAATCTTAAGTGTGTATCTTCCATAAGGTTTCCAAACATGATGTGAATTCGAGAGGCATGATCATGTTTCATGATCAGGTTTGATATGGACTTTTCAAAATGAACATAAAATAAATAGTTATTTCAAAAAATACATTTTACACAGCATATCCTATATTGTACAATATTTGATACTAACTAACACCATTTATCTAAAACGTATTTCATTTCTCCGAAAATTACACTTCCGCCGGGGATTTTACGATCAAAATTAATATTATTTGAATGAAAAAAAAAAGTTAATATAATATTCAACACTTTTTTTTAATAAATCCGTAGCAAAAGGGTCGTGATTGACGTGCATGACAAATAAGGAATTAAACATTATCAATTACATTTGTATATCGCTATCTTTAAATGATTTGAGTGTGATAATTGTATTCCCATTTCAATTTAAATGCGAACATTCGTACACTTGTAGAAGCAACGTTCGTTGATGCGTGTGTCGTCTGCGTTGTCTGTTGAGTGGAGACTCTACATGCTGTGTCGTGGGCCTTTGTTATGTTGGCATTCTTGCAATGAGCCTTCGCTAAATCGCAGCTACAAGATGTGTTTTACTTCAATGAATATCAGGCATTGCAATACAGTATGATTTACGCCCTTTAAATGTCTGTTATTTCTGCAATGTTTTTTTTATTTTGTTTGATTAATATTAATACAAATCTTAAAATGTCGATGGATTTATATCGGCATTTAGCATTCTTTAATAAATATTATTACACAATTACTTTATTTCTCAGTAATATACATATAAACATTATATATATACATGTTATTTGTTTAATACTTTATTTCATAGATAAGCATAGGATATAGAAAAATAAATCTATGTCAAACTAAAACTGAGAAAAACTGAGAAATAAAGTAATTGTATATATATATATATATATATATATATATATATAATATGTACAAAAAATGCNATATATATATATATATATATATATATATATATATATATATATATATATATATATATATATATATATATATATATATATATATATATATATATATATATATATATATATATATATATATATATATATATATATATATATATATATATATATATATATATATATATATATATATATATATATATATATATCAATTTAATGCATACTTATGTGGGTATATTTTCCCGTCTGTGCCGCAGACCGCCACACCAGTCATACAAGGCAGGGACAGTATTTGAAGGCATTGCTGGACCGCTTGGCCACTGAGAGTCGGGTCAATACAGCTGTTGTTTGCACAGTCGGGTACTGAATTTATGATACACTTTCTTTAAAACATACATTTTATTTGAAGACAATATCAAAAAAGGAGAACCTGTTTTTCATATACGTTTAAATTGTTTTTTATTGACTACCAGTTTCATTAAGGTTAAGCATTGATATTGTTGTCAATAGGAATAACTTCTCAGCAAGGTTAGTGTATTTTTATATAGCGGAATTGTGTCGTATCTTCCGAATCTGTTGTATTACCCTTTGAGTTTACTTGTGTTTCGTCCATTATATTATGCGGTAGCGACTTAATAAACATCGCTGTAAACTATTGTACATAAGTGCATACACAAAAGTTGAAATCCATTTGTTTATGGTTGATTCCAAACGTTTCACAACAATTTTGGTTTGATGGCATAACGCTTTTCCGTTTCCAATTTATACCAAAGCTGTCATGGAAATATGATAAAACAAGTCATTTGATATTATGATTACACGTAGGTGTAATAAATAAGGTGTTAAAGACGTGTTTATATAGGTTTAATATGGTCTTGCCACTGCTTATACAACTTTAATTTCACTTTTTTAATATAAAACGTTTATATAAAAAACTACTTTTACTCACTCGGTGCTACAGTCCTTTTAATACAGACGCCGTCGTGAGCAATGTCTAACTGATACACTTGCAGTCCGTTCAGATTATTGTTTGTTTGTAGAATAACCTTACATCTTTCTTTTGCAAAATCGCAGCTGGAAGAAAATGTCATTTGGTGTATGACCAATGCACAATCATATTCTCTGCAATAGTTGAATGTATTTAAAGCCCCATTACTACTCAAAATCAACGAAAAATTCCTAAATTATTTCGTAAAATAAAGTTAACACCTAAACAATCAGTGTTCCTTATAGCATATCGCCACAATTTCAACGCTAGATGTGGTATGATTACATAGATTTTTGAAGATACAAAATGCTCGTTTTTATTTATTTGTGACACAATTAATTCCATTTCATTTTCCCGCGAATATATCTATTCATACGACACACGAACACTAAAATGGTACCCTGTTAGTGTTTTTGTGTCGTATGAATAGATATTGTCGCGGGAAATTTAAATGGAATTAAATATGCAAATAAATAAATAAAAACGAGCATTTTGTGTCTACAAAAATCTTTGTTACCAGACCACATCTGGCGTTAAAATTTCGGCAATTGCCATAAGGAACACTGATTTTTATTTTTTTTAACTTTATTTTACGAAATATTGTACGA
>VMBQ01005724.1:0-45000 GCA_007657795.1 Dreissena rostriformis
ATCAGTATGTGTAAACAACCTGCATTTAAATAACACGATACACACATTGTGAAATTGAATTGCTAAAAAGATGAAAGGGAAGTAATACCGATTAGAAACTCTGCTGAACATAATACCTTTCCTTAGTAATCTTCACACAAACATTATGACAAGGAAGGTAACTGTATCACCTCGTCGAAATCAGACTACACGCATGTGTGGAACCTTCGTGTTTTTTCCACTTTTGAATGAGGACACAAGCATACCAAGGGAAGAAAACATTTCGAGGATTGTGTTTGTAGTTAATGATGTTTGGCCGGAAAGCTTATAGATTGGTACAATCGCTTCTGTTACTAAAAAAATAATTACACTTACTAATGCAATGCAAGTAACTCTAAAATAAATAACAAACCCTATAATCATGAAACGTGGTACACAAATATAGAACACGAGATGATTGTGCGTAACCTATTTCAACCGGAGATCAAACGTCTGGTTAATCAAAACAAAGACAAAACGAATCTTCATACGGGTGTAGCAATTGAAATTGGATTTGTTAGTGAAAGTCAGTGAAACCGTGTTGACGTGTCAAATATGCATGGGCATGTTCAACATTTAGAGAATATGGCCATGTCAACAAAACGGTTGTAAAAACTATATTTACTTTTTGGCACATAAAGATTTTGTCTCATTTAGACGAGGAAAACATATGAAGAGCAACACCCCATGTCCGTTGTGTCGTAAAAGTTGCAGAGCCATGAAAGTGGCAAAGTGTTTTACAGATATGGATAAACTATGGAGACGTTTTTGTTTCTTCGAAAAAAATTGACCACTGAATGAATGAATTAAGGGGCGTATTGAACAAAACAAGTTCAATGCTTTCGAGCGCCAATATTTCTGGAGTTTAAAATAGCTTGGAACTCGTAGTATACTGAATTCTAATTTCCTACAGGGGTTAATTACATTTATTTCTGATAATACGTTGTTTAAAGGTAACACTTGTCTGCCATAACATATTGCAAAAAAAAGAGGAAAAGTACATGTATTGATATTACGCATTCATAATATTTCCGCAATGATTCTCAGGAAGTGACCGAAAATATCTTGAAACATTTAGAAACTATTAGTTTCAACAAACGAGTTTTGCGACAACAATGTTCTATTCGATTCGATATACATAAGACCCTGTTAACACATTTAAATGTTTGGTATGGACATGGTCGTTGGAAGTTAAACGACTATAATGAAATGAACACGCAATGATGAAACGCAAACTTATCCAATATGTGTTGTTTCTGGTTCCAATAAATGTCGCTCAAAGATTTTCTCTTCTTTGTGATTTAAATTGTTATGTTTCATATTGGTTTCAGAATAAACATTCAGTCAATTACCGAAATGTATATTTTTGTATTTCTATAATGAATTTATTTCTGATGGAAAGCCACGAGGTACTTAGAATGCCTTAGCACAGGCAATATAATTTTTACTATTTTATATACCAAATAAATAACGACATGAATATTTTGTTTTGTTGGCATTTGCCCAAATATTTAAAATTAATTCCAAAATAAAACGTGCTTTATATGTGCACATATTTACTATAAACAGTTATCTATACATTATCGTATGTATGTACTGTCGTACTGATAATTATAAATAATTCGATATAATATTATTTTGATTGGAAAATAATATTTGAGAGGTGCTGTTGTCACTTTTGAAATCATTGATTGACACCTTGAAGATTCCATCGTTATAACTAAATCCATTGCAATATGTTTATACTTATTTTGGCGCTTTGCCAATCACATGTCATGGAAAAACCCAAAATCTAATTTAGCTAATTTCGCATACAGACAATAAACTAGTTCGGCCATACAATTGACACAAAATTGTTGTAAAAAACTAGCATTAATACATTGGTAAAATGACACCGTGAATAATTATAACAAAACAAAAACGTTTTTATCAAATCGGTAAACTTTTATAGTGCATGGTCATTAAATATCTTGGACATCTAATTATATCAATTGTAGCGTGTAGCCATTTTCTTGCACTGGAATGGAAAAATTTCACTGGGAGTATTATTTAAATACATATTTAGTTTATAAAACGGGATTTTATTGGACTTCCAGTGATTGACAGCTTATCATTTGATATTAGATCGCTGGTAAAATTCGCAATTTTTTGTATATACCACGCTTGATACATATAACGCTATTGGTTTTAATTTCGAGAAAGTCGTAAATAGCAAAGGAGGAAAGGGTAATTGCTGTTTTAAGTTTATCAACTTTGGAGTGTCAGATATGTATGGAACCATTTGAGTGTCTCGCATATTGCCATGTCAGCATAACGTTTGTGCGGGGTGTCTTGGAAAGTGGTTATAGAAAAAGTGTGCTCAATCAAAAAATGGTGTTTTCAAGAAAGAGAAAATCCCATGACCAATCTGTCGAAAAGATACGAAACTGGGTAAAGCTGGAGACGCTATGACAAAGAAAAACTCTTGAAGCGTTTTCCAGAAAACAGACTTTGGAAAGAAATCATGGAGAGCCGTTTAAAAGCTGAAGATTGTATATTCGAATCGGCAGAAGATGCTCGAAATAAGGCTAGTAATACAGATGATGATTCAATAACAGATCACGAGGATCCCACGCCTTTTTTCCGTATGCACGTTACTACTTAATGGTATTTGAACTTTCGGGAAGAGAGCACGTTTGAGTATATTAAGAGCTTGATGACTGAAATCCAAAGTGACAAAATTCCTTAGATATTTATTCGTATCTTTCTGTAGTTTATCGTGTATATGTGTGCTATTATAACCACCGTTTGGATAGAAGCTTGTTTTAAAGAGTTATCAAAGTCAAGTGTCATATTTCTTTATTCCAATTGTTTATATTAAAATACCTTTCTCCCCCCCCCCAAACTTTTAACAATAATGGCAAAATGTTATGTTTTATGGTTTAATGCTTTGCTAAATTTTTAAAGATAACATGATGTTCTTAAGATTGCTATTTTTAGTAATCCATAATATTTATTTTATTTAAAATGACAATGTGAATATTTAAAAAACTAAACACGTATCTTATATGTGAAAATAAATGTGATAATGTTATTTAAATAGTTTGTTAACATTTACAATTAACGTTAACAATTACAATAACAGTAACTTAGTTGTTTTTGCAAATACATGTCTTAAAAAATGTATTACCCATACATGGAGAACATTTACGTGAATAGAAAACATTTTTTCTCAAACGCACAGGTAACGATTCTCGAAATGCAAGGGCGCGCGGGTGGCCGGGTGAAAACCTTTTATGATTTCGCTGATGGACTTCATTGTGAAGATATGCTGTTAAACAAGTTAATGTTTTTAAGCATAGGTCATTTTTCCAGGGGATTAGTTCAAACAGTGTCTTAAGCGCTGAACATTCGCCGTGTCAAATTCTACGTATTCATGAACATTGTTTAGTATACATTAGTATGTCAATTAGATCAGTATCCCAATCACATATGAACATGTCTTCAACATACACATTATCTCAGTTCCATATGAATTTGTTACATATATCCCTCACTCGAATGTTGTGAAGAATAGATTAACATTTTGGAATCAGTTTGTTGTGTTTGTTGTACGATTTCTAGTTCGTCATTTGTGTGTTTCACACAGATTAAGCGCTTAGAGTGAGGGTTGAGATTGTGTTAAACTAGTTTAATACCTCGATGTTTTGCTTTCATCGTTTCAATGGGGCTAGTTCATTGTTGAGGTAAAACGGATTTTGTGATACGCGCATTGGTCTTTATGTTATAGTAAAGTGTTCACTTGTCCTAAACAATAACCTATCGAATAGTAACTATTACCAAACATTCACACCATGTGACGGTTCTGACTTTTATATCCCTGGCGAACATAGATTTAAGGTGTTCACAATTTAACATATCTAACATTACCTTTGAATAATTAACCTTAATCGACAAATTAGAAAATTAAATGCAAATGCAATCGTTTATTTTTATTTTGTTTCTTTTATTAGAAGACATAGTCGTCTCAAAGTATATATAAATGTTAAGTTAGTGCAACAAGGAGTACAGTTTAAAACCTTTGTACGCTTAAAGATCACTAGTCCTGAAACTGTCTGAGTGTATTTTCCGTCCGCATCGCGTTTCAATGAACCTCTTCAAATCAACTTAATATAATTGAGCTATATTTAAAATTACTCCCACGCAGTATAGTGCACAAAATAGTAAAGGACCCGCGTTTCCCCGATCGTAAAATGATATATATCTAGTACCTCATCGTTGGTCTCTTACCGATCGTGCGCGCTTGGTTTAAATGAATATATTATTCTACAATAAAGAATGTTATACCATATGATTCGTGTAATAACCTGAAATTAAACTTTTGCTTATAATACATTTCTGTGTAGGCAATAAATAATGTGTTATCATGATGGTTGTATGTTTTACTCTATGTCTTACTGCCGAATCGATGTAAGCTGTATTTATTTCCTTGCAAATAATGTTGCATTTTTTGTCAAAAGTTATGTCTGTAGGCAACAACTAAATATAATCGATATGTAAGTGACTTCTTATACATAGTGCTTGAATGGCTCACCTACGGATCTTCTTTTTTGTAGTTCCTTTACATAAGTTCTTTATTTATTGATGTTGCATATCTAAATGATTACTTTGTTGTTGTTGTTGTTGTTGTTGTTGTTGTTCTGTCTTTATTTTGTGATGCTATTTACCTTTTTCTTTTTTTTCTAACCATTACGAAATATTGCTGATTAATAACTGACGTTAATGCAATTTTATTAACCTTTATGCATAATGTCGTCGTTGTCTTTGATTCTTAACTTTGTCCCCTTTTTGTAACCACAAAGTCTTGTAGTATTTTCACCAGGCTATTGCTTATTTGGGACGTCTAGTTTTGTCCAGTTTTTTTGTATACTACCTTCACATTCGTTAACTGTAAAATGATATCCTTCTATAATCGCTTTTAACAGCTGAGTAGCTGATTAAACACCAAAGATCACCTTCCCCACAACACCATTTCTTATAGTTTTTCTCTGACGGATTTCCCAATGTTTCATGAAACTGTGTAATTACACAATATATGTATATGCTCACCTGTTGTCACGATACATGTATGTGCATTGTATTATGTGACCTGTGAAACATAATAAAGATTTGTTCTGTTCTGTTATAATTGAATATCTAGTGCACACATCTTATACTCTTTCTTTATATGACTAATAAACACAGTAAAAATAAAACTCTTCTTTGAGAAAACATTATCTTAAGGTTTCTACCTTGGTCCAGTCGTGAGATTGTTTATAATTGTGTATGGTATATGTTTTATAAGTTGTGATATGTTTCATCGAGTCGTCACATTTTTAATCAGTCATGACAAATTAAGTTGAAAATGACTGTCACAAATAAACAGTCAGTATGGCAGTGAGGTTTATGATATTGCATTTTAATTCTAAGGACGCTGATTCGAGCCCTGATGGGAGTAAAGTATTATATTCAATTATTATCATTATAAAGGGCCGCTAAAGTTCCCTTGTTAAAATATTGCAATTAAATGCATTAACAGACACACTTAAATAATGCCGCTTTCTGCAAATATTTCCTTTTAACCCTTTTATTATACCTTTCACCAGGTGGAGCCATGCGAATACCGCCTAACCACTACCTGACCCATCACTACTTCCGCATATTTGACGTACAGCTGCTGGCGTTTCAGAACTACCAGCCAAATGCGTACATGTACCTATATGGGAACAAGATTCGGATGCAAGGTTCAGTTATTAATAATAATTAATATGCTCAAAGGAGTTCTCTGTTACCTGTGTATGCCCCGACATGATAATAGCGGATTCTTATATGTTCCTATCTGCCTCTTAATTTTGTCATGCATACTAGGATTTTGAAATAATTTCACACAATATCTTCGTCATACGAGTACTATATGTCGCTTGCAAAACGATGTTGCTCGCTCAAAGGTTAAGTGTCCACCACTTATACGAGCAAGACATTCCTTCCATATAGGGATAAAGTAAAACCGATATTCGTGTCCGGCTCAAAACGGTATTGTGAATGATAGAATTGCGACATAAAGTGGAAGTGATGATCATCGGCTCAAGACGACGTGTCACGTGTACCAAAGATTTCGCTCGTTTAAAGTTCAAGGTCTATGCGGCAATTTCAATTGTTTTCAAATACATTTGTGGTAATATTAACGGTAAATGTTCATGACAAGCCCATAACTGTATGAAAAGATCAATTTCATAGAGGACACATAATTTTGTAAGTAATCCTCATATGGATGTAGTTAATGTATATGTATTTGACCGGTCCATATCCTCATTGTTCATGATATGGTTTATACAAATGATCAACATATCAAGTAGGCGTGAAAGAAAATGTTTTTATTTCTGTCAAACAACATGATGTGGCCAATGAAATCTAGCGGAGGCATATATCTAGGTGCCGTACTAATATGTACCATAAACAAGATGTGTTTGGTATAATCTGATTGTTTACATTTTCTTAATCTCTAAATAAGGTTCTATTTACTATGGCCAAAAGCAGGCAATATTTGGAAACGAAAAATACCCTTTTCAAATAGTATCAGTTATCCATTCCGAATACCGCCCTGAATATTGGTATTAATAAATTTGCCGGGATGGGGCACTGGTCTCAGCGAAGACGAGAAACAAAAGCTCAAAATCAAAGGAATATGTACGTAACAGTAGTTCGTCTATCCTTTATTTATATTGTGTGTTGAGCCAAGCCAGGAGCATGTTGGCTCTCTTTTCTATGTCTTTGTTATGGTCTGTAAAAAAAATCATTGGTTTAAGGTGTGTGTGTTTTTGTTTTTGTTTTTTTTTTTTTTTTTTTGTGAAGCATCTGTCATTCGAAATGCTTCACAATATTTTTTTATTTGCATGCTCACATTAAAACGTTTAGGGGAGTACACAACTGCATATTTTGGGCGCTAAATAAGTATTTTGACCTTTTAAGGTGGTCATCTTCTTAAAATGATGTTCATAACCAAGCGAAAGAAAAAGTTGCTCAATTTAACTTCTAAAACGAGGTTAGACTTGTCCTGTAGATGAGAAAAACGTTATTATGAAAGAAGGCCGAATTCCAACATAACCTATATTAGGTTAGACAGTTCATCTGTTGAAGAACGGTAGTTTACAATCACAAGATGTTTTAATTTTCGGAATGTAGACGTCCCTCAAACCTCAGATTGAACCTTGCGTTCAAGAGTGAACATGATTCGCTACGCAGACCTGTTACGGGTTCCTGCCCATTCAAAAGTCCATCCAGAATTACTATCGAAAAAAGTCTAAGCCCCCGTCCTACTCTAGTCTATGATGTCCTCTGAAACCAAAGGCTAAGTAGTAAATAATGTAGTGGCAACTTTGTAATGTGCTGCAGTGCTTCCATAGATTAGGCTGAGGCTGATAGGAAAGTTTAAAGTGTACAAGATGCAGATATGCATTATAGGCTATGCAATGAGGTTCCATCAAGTACAAGGGGCAGAAAGGCAGCTCAGATCATTGTATGCTCCCAAATAGATTCTCAGTACTTCTATTGGTAACGCAGGTTCCCGCAGAATTATCAACACAACACATATCAGACAGTATCAAGGTAACAATCGTTGAAAGTAACGAAATAAAGGGCCAACTGCTCTTGGCGCTAGCAAACTTTTAACCACAACCAAAAACAGTGAAGCAGCAAACATCTCGAACAAAGCCGTAATTACTTTAACTGTGGCTTACAAATGCATTTAAATGGTTTTAGGACCAACAACTCTTGGCGCTAGAAAACTTGTAACCACAACCAAAAAAGTAAAGCAGCAAACATCTCTTGCCAAGCCGTAATTCCTTAAACTGTGAATTTCGCACGCAACTGTGTCGATCGAATTAACGGACAGGTTGGTGGAATGGGGCTTCTATGTTTACATGTTAAGGCTAAACACACTTTATATTGTTGTTTAAGTGGCGGACAGAGGTCCTGGCGATCAATTCAGACTTCATATTCCACATACACGTTGAACCAAGTATGCCTTTGATTTTAATTCGGAATACAATTTAGCTCTTTTTCGGTGAGAATGGAACGGGGATCTATTTTTAAACAAGATGTGTTTGTGAAACACTATGTCCCCTTTTGAGCGATTTTTACCCATATATTTGACCTATGACCTTGCAGGATGATCTTGACCTTGACCTTTCACCACTCAAAATGTGCATGCAGGCCAAATATGAAGTTGCTATGTTCAATATTGCAAAAGTTATGGCAAATGTTAAAATTTGACGCAAACCAACAATCCAACCAACAAACTAACAAACAGACAGGGCAAAAACAATATGTCCCCCAGTATAGACTTATCTATAAATAATAAGTTATTAATGCTATTTATTAATACTATTACTTAACTAATATGTTTTGCTTGTGATATTAATTCATGTTTATGTTTAATATTGTGAAAGATGTTTATATCATGTATGGTATATAGGAAAGTAATCACTTGTCTTTATTGAAACATGCTATCAGATGGAAATAATACTTTCTCTTCTGCAATGTTTCTGGTGTTGTAGTAAAACATATTGTATTAATAGTATGTTCATTGTGTGGTTAAACATCATTACCGTCAACAAATGTTGGTGTAAGAGTGTACATGATTGCATTGCTTTTGTAAGGTGCAGCAAATCTAGAAACCTGCTGCCTCACTACAAGAGCGCGGCGTCCAAAAAACCGCTCCAGCAGGATGACTTGTACAAGAAACGCATGAACAACATCGTCGAGGGCGGCCTTGTTACGCCTACGCGAAAGAACACGATCCCCAAAACGCAGAGGAGTACAAGTATAAAAAGGTGGAGCCATCGCAAGTTCGGGATGTTAAAGTAGTCGGTGCTGAAATGGCGGGGCTGGCGATTGCATACGAGTTGGCGCAGATCGGACACAATGTAGGTCGTCTGAAATCGGTTGAGGATATAGGCAGTTGTTTGTCATGTCAAATATTGTAAAACTTATATTCGATCTAAACTATGAGTGGACATAACCTATACCAAAAACCGTTTTAATGACTATTCTTGGGTATGTATTAGTCTGACTTTATAGATATTATAATTAGCGTTTCCAGTACATATAAGATATATAATGCATATGTTCATAAATGATTCATTTTACACGTGTCGTAAATCATAAATCACACAATTATAACACATTCTTATAAACATATCGTTTACTTTTTAGGATTTAACATTAAGGAACCTTGACCTTATTAAGCGGTTATTCGAATCACAAATTAATGCCTTAAACATTTCATTGCTCATAAACAGTGATCATTAACTTGAATTGGAAAGTATGCCCCTTTAACGCACAGGTAACGATTCTCGAAAGGCAAGGGCGGGCGGATGGCCTTGTGAAAACCTGTTATGATTTTACGGATGGACTCCATTGAAAAGGTATGCTATAGTAAAATTGGTTCAGATAATTAATCCTGGTGCCATTTTATTGTCTGTTAAGCGTTTAGCACTGTCTGTTTACAATTCTATGCATGAAATTATGTTCTGTGTTAAGCATACCTAATTAAATCAGTATATCAATAATATATTAATACGCCTTTTACATACGCATTAGCTCAGTGCCAGATCAGTCTTAAAATATGTCGGATGAACATTTTCTCCTCTTGGATGTTTTTAAGAGGTGATGGACATTACAGACATATTTGTTTGTTCCACGATTTCAATCTTGTATCTTGTTGCGGTATTTTTTACCCATTTATGTTTTTTTTGTATGCAGCTGGAGCCACGCGGATACCACCGAACTACTACTTGACTCATCATTACTTCCGCACATTTAATGTAAAGCTTCGTCCCTTCCAGAACTACCAACCCAATGCGTACATGTTCCTGTATGGGAACAAAATTCGGATGCAAGGTTCAGTCATTTATACCAAATACCAAGCCCAAAAGTGTTCTGTATATGCACCGACATGAGTATAACGGAATCGCATACAGTATTTACGCTATGTGCGTGTCTGTGTTTTTGTATGTGCTCATATTCCTATCCGGCTTATAAGTTTGTCGCGCATGTTAGGATTTTGAAATAAATTCGCAATATGAATATCAATACTATATTTCGCGCGCAAAACACTGTTGTTGGCTAAAAGTTGAAGTGCCCTCCACTTGACTTTTTTTTCTAAAATTTAATTTGGATTTAACAATAAAAATCGTGTCCCGCCCATCACTTTATATTGCATGATGGGATTTTGTACAAAAGTGGCAAGCATGATCATCAGTGTTAGACGACGTAAACCGTTCACTAAAGTTGTCGCTCATATGAAGGTCAATGTCACGGCGGGCACTTTAAATTGTTTCACAATCCGTATATGGTACATTGTGATAAAGTATAGGTAATGTACATTTCCAGTCAATAGCTCGTTTCAAAGCTCAAAGTCACAGTTTGTATATATTCCTCATATCGATATAGTGAAAGTAGGTTATCCGTCAGGCCAACAACGTCATTGTACATGATGTGAATTTGACGATTTTGGATATTATTGTAATATCATCGTATCACGATATAGGGTCATACATTTATGTCACATAATTTCTGTCACACAACTGTAGTATGTGTCCAGTGACATTTAGCGGAGGAAACCGTGTATGAATACATTTCTGGTTTAAATACTTATGTTTACCAGGAACATGACTTCCTGGGTACGATCTCATTTTTTTTTTACTGATTCGTCATATGCATTTTTGCCAGAGGAAGAAAATATTTGTAAAAGAAAAATACCCTTTTCAAATAACATAATGATAAACGTGCTATTTTTCGTATTATCGCCGACCAGCTATTCGCAAATAGGTTTTTTTTATCAACATCGCCAAATCAGCCAATAATACATTGTAACGTTTCTAGCATCTTGCTATTTTTCGTATTATCGCTGAAAAGCTATTCGCAAATAGGGTTTTTATCAACATCGTCAAATCAGCCAATAATGCATTGTAAAGTTTCGAGTATGAGTTTAATACTTCAGAATTTCACGATCGCAATGAAGACTTCAGCAACGAGTATTGGCCCGGATGGGACGCTAACCTCGGCAAAGACGTGAAACAAAAGCTCCAAATTAAAGGAATATGTAAGAAGCAGTACTTTATATATCCTGTCAACATTGCGTGTTAGGCCATGAACGTGTTTACTTTGTGTATCTTTGTCTTTGTAATGGTCTTTTGGAATCACAGGGTTTTAGTTTATTCATGCAGTCAAGCTGCTAAACAGCTCAACTCGACGTTCTAAAAAATATTTTGTTGCCTTTTGCCACGAATTATGTTGCTCATTTCGGGAGACGTTGCATTGATCATTCCAGTGCAGTTGCAAATTCAAGCTGCATGTTTTATTGTTAATTAGCGTTTTGTAACGGGTAGTTGTATAGTTGACAAAAACAAACAACCAACGGATGAGCGTTGCACCTCCATTTTGTTTTATTATCCGGTATATGGGTTGCAATTCTGTGTAATATTGCAACTGCTACTGCGCGAAAACCATAGGCAATTATAATTGTAACGGCTCCCATGTAGCTTAAAGAAATCGCAAATGCATTAACACATGTAACAAAAAAGCTATGTCAGTTTCATGCTCGACGTAAAAATCTGTAAAAAATTCAGCTTATCACCTAAGCTTATGTTAACTGTCATATAATTCTTGCAGTGGGGTATTTTTTCGCAACTATTCAACCAGCCATTGACGAACTTGGCGAAAGACCCACTGAAGAGGTGTGGACAAATTGGGTCGACAAATGGAGCAAGTTTTCAACGGAAGACTTTCTCCGAAGCCAAACGTACACCCGACCTGATGGTTTAAAACTTCAGCCATGGCCCGAGGCTGCAATGAATGGATACAAGGTATGGCTTCGTATAATGTGTCATAGTTGTTATTTTTTTGATACAATAATTTGTCATATGTTTTAAGCTTTCTGCACAGCTCCTTTCGACTTCTTATAAAAGATAGACATATTACGACGTTTATGCTAAGCGAAGAAAACCGCTGTTATTGCACGATGGTTTTACATTAATATGTAATTTATCATATAATTTTGTGCATTTCAGGTTTCCTCGTACAATCCATTCCTAAGTGGATCATTCGCAGAAGCCTTGCGAGATAGGGTTTGTATGTGGTGGGGTGCCGACTTGCAGACTCCCAAGGACGGCATGACAGCATTGGCAAAGGGATTTTTGGCGAGGAACGTTGGAGGTTGGAATAAAGATGTCGAGCTGAGTAGAACTCTTCAATACGGTATCAAAGTGGAGAAAATTGACCAGAAACAAAATAACGAGAAATTAAGCCTGCAAGGAATATGCAAAGCAACGGGACAGTCCGACAAAACATTCGACGCCAATGCCGTATTTGTCACGGTCCCTTTGAATATCCTTTGGCAGATGGATGTCCCAATACTCAGCCGCGAAAAGCAGCAAGCAATAGCCGGAATTACTTACGCGGCATCCACAAAAATCATGATCCAATGCAAGCGAAGATTCTGACAGGACGATGTCGGTCAAGGTGGATTCAGAAAGTCTTCGGATATGATTGGTCAGCAGCATTATCCCGATTATGACGGCTCAAACATTCTGAAAGATGAAAGAGGGGTACTAATTATATACACCTGGGAAAAGGACGCACTGACATTCGGCTCTCAGAGTCATGAAGATGCGATTATATCGGCGGTTAATGATATAAGCAAAATTCATCCCGAAATGAAGAGAGAGGTCGAACTGGGGAATGTTCAAGCCTGGTACAGCGACCCGTCGTCTCAGGGGGCCTTCGCGCACCTTAAGCCGTACGAGTACCTGGACCATCTGAAATGTCTGTGGAGATGCGACCACCCTCTCTACCTTGCCGGAGAGGCACTGTCCTGGAGCAATGGCTGGATTCAAGGGGCAATCTTCTCCGGCCTCTCGCAGGCGTTACACTTTCAGTCGCACGTTAAGGGCCGGCCTGGAAGAGTGCCATGGTAAAACGCAAAACAATATGAACTAGACACGCGTGGTTTCATAGGCAATTTTCTTGACATTATACACTTTTTACACTGTTTGTATTTAATGGTTAAACAGTCAATTTCATAAATCTGTATAAATGTTCAGACATTTGATTGGCTATGTTTATATTTTGTAACCTGTGTACGATCTATTAAACGTTGTTCATTTGGTCATTTTTGTATTATTGTTGTAGTCTTTAAGGTTATATCTGTTCTTAATATTCAAAGAGGAGGAAATGCCCGTAAACAAATTCTGGAAATTTGGTTTCGCACGTTAATCAAACGATTTAACAGCTACTGCCTTGTTGGTGGCCATTATTTATGCTTGTGCTATATAAACTATACAGGGCGTGCTTTAAGAGAATACTTTAATTAATTTTCTACCAATTTTGGTTACATTAAATCTCAAAAACCCGTGTGAAAGTATTAAAATAAAAATATATTTGCTTACCCTTTTGCAAATTTCGTTTAAGTAATTTTAATCATTACCTTATTAGCACAATTGCTCTAAAATGAGTATGAATCGTCATTTAACGTCCTTAATTCGCTGGACTTCCTTTTTTCACCACTAGGAAGTCACGGCTTCCAACACATTAACGTAAGTGTTAGCCCTGATGCAAACTCCTCGAACAAACTAAATTTATGCAAGGTAATTTTTCAAAACAAGCAAACAAAACGTCCTAACAAACACTAAAAGTATTATTGCAATACAAAACTAAGTGTTTTAAACAGTGCGTACATTTTCAGTCAATGCATTTCACCATAATGAATGCATACCAAGCCGTATTGAATTTTCAAAACGCATAACACAGTAAAAAGACCAGCGTTATGTGCGTAACTCTGACCAGCCTGCGCAATCGCAGCGTTATGTGAAAATGGGTCTTATACCATATGCGTATATGGTAAGGAGCTATACTGTCCTCGTCTGACTTTATAGTGGACAGCGTTGCTTCTGACCAGACTGCGCATATGGTATACGACCTATTTTCACATGACGCTGCGATTGCGCAGACCGGTCAGAGCTACGCTGGCAGCATTTCGTATAAGACTCATTGCTGCATGACGCAAATCAAAACCTAGTTGGCGATAAAAGGACCTTTGAGCAAAGTATTAGATTGTGAATGAATTTTTCGAGTGTAGTGGCTTATCTGGGTTAACATATTTCAGACTGGTTTGCTTTTTTGATGAAGTGTTATCCTATATCTGGTTACTTTCATCATTTATACAACTTTTTTTTTGCAACGCGCAGGTTTACAATATAATGCGATTGATAATACAATTAGGTAAGCCCACTGTTTCGACGGCATATGTGTATTAACAATAAGAACAATATTAATAACAACTGAACGATCGTACACCTGTATGATAGACAGACCTCCCTTCCGCCTGGATTTTGCAAATCTATAAGCGTATTATTATTCGGAAATATTTAAAGGAACATAATTATGTAAAAACAACATATGCCATTAACGAAGATGGGTAAACATCAACTAGTTGGCAAAGGGATATATTTAACAACAGTATATGCAACAGAGCGGCTGATTTTCAGTTCCAGAAAGTAAATATAGTTCCATTTCAGTTCTTTCAAGATACGTTATTTTCGTGTTGTTGTACACAAAATATTAATACGCATCTTCAAATAATCAACATTCGATGCATGAACAATGTTCGTCATCAACGCGAGCGGAACATAATATTGTATGGAAAACGCTTAAGGAGTTTTGTCCTCTGGTCAACACCTCTCCCGTTTTTCCGAGTTTGAGTTGTGGATTATTTTTTATTGTATTCCTATTTTTACTGGAGCTTTTAAGTTCCAATGTTTACACATTTATCAATTTTAAGCATATCATGACAAACTTCAAAACATGCCAAAATCAGTGAACAAGTCCCTTTAAATGCTTTGATTGTTCAATCAAAGCTCACTAACTTATTACGACAATAGTCACAAAGGTCATGCGTTAAATGTCTAGCTGAACTTTTTCATATGGTATGTCGATATATGAATGTATTGAACAAAACCTTGACATAACATCAAAACATCGAACAAAGGAAACATCGCATTGACGAACAAGTCTGTTTTCTGGACAACGCATATGGAGTTTTGTCCTCTTGTCAACACCTCTCCAGTTTGCACTGTTTTTGACACGGTGGGCAATAAAATGCAGCTACCAGCACAACGTTACTGGCTGGCTCAAGGCCATTTTACAATGTCAACTAGTGAAGTAACATTGTGCAGAAGTTATGCTTGCACTGTAAATCCGAATATTTATTCGATGTATGAAAAATGCATTTGTTTAATATTAAACCTTAAAAATGTTTAATCTGAAATTTAGTTGATCTGTATCAAAATATAAACAATTTCATATGTTCGAACATGACTTTTTATGGGTTAACTTTATTTGATGAAATATTTTACGAAATATTCGTTGATTTTGAGTGTAAATGGGGCTTTAAAAGATCATTGCAGATCAAAATTAGTGAACCCTCGAGATAACACAATATCTATACATACAGTTTATCTTGTGGTAGAGAATTAAACAACGAACAGAGTCTTAAAGGCCGTTTACGTTTTCGTATATACACAAGAATAAGGATATTAAGAATTATCCGCGTGTTCTATGATTAATTGTACTCTTAAATACTAGCCATATATAGTTAAGGAATTTGTATATCTATGGTTTGTCTTTCGAACATTTCGAATTTTAGAATCTATACACACACTTCATTATTATTATTATTATTATTATTATTATTATTATTATTATTATTATTATTATTATTATGCACCATATATTAATGCAATTTTATTTTAACGTTGGTTTACTTTATTTGATAAAATTTTGGTATCACATATATTATTTCTTAACTTAGATACCGTTCAAAGTATCATATCTGTGTCTGATGTTAATAACAACAATAGCAGCACGGTGACTGGTGCTTTTCAAAACAAGAAATGCTCGTTTTATTTTTTTCAGGCACAATATATTCCACTTTAATTTCCCGCAACGATATCTATTCATACGACACTCGAACACTAACATAGTACATGAACATTTTAATTTCCTACAACGATATCTATTCATACGACACACGAACACTAACATGGTACATGAACATGTGTTGAATATATTGTCCCACATAAAATGAAAAAGAGCATTTTGTATCTTGATTAATCTATGTTACCAGACCGCATCTAGCGTTAAAATTATAGCTAGTGCTATAAGGAACACTGAATTTTTATGGTTTAACTTTATTTTACGAAATATTTTACGAAATAGTGGTTTATTTTGAGTGTTTATGGGGATTTAATGCTCTCACATATCTAAGTGGTATTACCTTTGTTACTAAGATACTCCCACCAGTTACCGTGCTGCTATATTTGTTATTGACTACACATAACAAAGAAAAGCAAGACAATTTGTTTGATGCTTTTGAATTACAGCATATATGTAATATCTTTTAATTAAATTTTAATTTAACCAAATTTCAAGTTGTGTACTCCTATAAGCAATGTATACAAATGCGATATTGATTGCTCCAATAGCGAACGTATAAATATATAAATAAAAACGCATTTCCACAACTGGCATTATTAATATGGTGCCATACACTTGATGCTTTCAGTGTAGGACCATATTATTTAAAAATGTTCATTTTGCCAATCTATGAGTATGTCCCCATTTACAAATCAGATTGTAAGGGTAAAGGTGGAGATAAGTGGATGATTAATCATATTTTTTTGGCAGGTGGTTTTAGATAAGCGTATGTAGCATTTATTAAAGAAAGCCCTAATGGAAAATATTTCATTAAGAAGCCATAAAATGGCAACGACAGAAGGCGACAACATATGTATATGAATTAGTTAATCTGTTATTACTTGTCATATATGTGTTGAAACATTTTGCAGTCCGAGGATATCGCCATGTCAACATTACATTTGTGAAAACTGTTTTATCACTTATTCGTGGAACAAATGTGTTGATACGGATAGTGATCGAGTGGTATAAGGCTCGTTTCCTTGCCCGATGTGTCGCCAGAGTTGCAGATTCGGCAAATTTGGAGAGAAAATACCGTGACAAAGTACAAAAGCGTTTTCCAGAAAACCGATTAATGATCGATTTAATTGAGGGAAGTATTGAAACCGAGGTAAGGAATAATGTCACCCGGTCGCCTGTGAACATATCGTCGCAGGACCCAGGATTTCTTCAAATTCGTTGTAGGCTATATGCTCGTTTCCTTGAATTGTTATTTAACTTTTGTGCATGGTATACATTTTACAGAGGCAGATTTTGTATTAAGGATCTTATGTCAATGAATCGCGAATTTATATTCAAGTTTTTAATGAGAGTTCTTGATTTGTGCGATGCGATCGGTGTAACAAGTCTGAATGAAAATTTGAATGAAGACGGCAATGAAGACATTTCTTAACTTAAACTCCGAATTTCAAGTTTCGATAATTGTTTTAAGTTTCTTACAGAGGACACTGAGTTTATTCGTTTGGATGCAAGACAAACATTATTAACGAATGATGATCCTCAAACTACGCCCATGCCTTCAAACATATGGATACATACAATCGGCTCAAAAGTTTATCATTTGCTTTGGACAATTATTGTTGCAATAGTTCGGCCAATTAAAGGTCTTGTTGCTTGTATTTGCAACAGAAGTTGGATATGATATTTTAAGTACATTGAAGTTCCATAATTGATCATATTGATATGTTAATCGTGTCAATAATTCTGACAAAATACCAACTTACTAGTGTCCGTGATGTTTCTACTAACAATGTGCTGGAAATAGCACATGTACACGTAATTTGTTTCGTAACGCATTGCATTGCAGTTGCCAGTTTAAGATAATTAAACAATATGGCATAAGAATAAAATCAGACACCATCATTCAGAGATTATACGAAACGTTGTTTTGTTGCATGGAAGCATTGGCATGAACACTATTTTAGCGATTGTATGCGAACGTAACGTATGGAAATATATGACCCACACATGTAGATGAAAAGTATTGCATGCCATTAGCAATACATATCATTCGATTTATTTTGCACACAGTCGAATGCATGTTTCATTGTGTTTTTGTTTTTTATCTGAATGTAATATACCGACACAGATAGCGATGTATACATCGCAGCTATGAGATAATGAAGAGTCGTCCGCGCGATTTGCTTATAAGCAATTGACCTACGGCCATGTCAACATCATATATGTGGATTTGTGCTGAAAATGTCATGGAGATCACGTTCATGTTCGCAGTTAAAGTTGACGTCATCGAGTAGAACGTTTCCCGTCCGTCGAATCGGCCGGAGAAACAGCGATTGCTGGAAAGAAACAATGTATATGATAAACGTTATTCAAATTAATAAATGATCACATCTAAGTGGTATCGAGAGGTAGCAGGGTCAGAATTTTTTATAATGTAAGAATACTAGTAGTGTCATCCTAAAACGGTGTTGGCGTCCGCGTAAAGCTCTTGTTAAGGTTAATATGCAACGTTTCCAAATCAATATTACATAACATTGTTCTAAAACATCAGTTTTTCACACAACCGCACCCATCCCCCTACACACACACACAAAATTAATAATAATAAACAAAATACAAAAACAATAGATTCCAATTTACATTTTAAAAGAATTAAATGCAATCCTGGAAGAAGAGTTGTTAGATCGTCGGTCCAAAACTGGACTATATATAATGATCAAGTGGTCGATTACTCTTACAAGGTAAGTTAATGCGGAAAAAACCCATTGGTAAGGACATTTTAAGGACAAAGCAACGATATAAAGACAATCAGTGGTACTGAGTAATTATTTGTAAAAAGGAATAGACATAAGACAGCGAGTAGAGAACTCCTAACCATTTCATGCACATATGCTGATGCTATTGCTAACGGAAGATAAGTGGACTGGTATAGACTGTTAAATATGCATGCAAGGAGAATATTGAACGTTGCTTACAGGATTGTATGAGTTGATTTAAATCAAACCGGTCAACGACAATATATACTGTATTGGTAATTTAAAACGTCCCATTGTAAATAGACTTTTGTAATACCAGCTAGATATATAAATGCCTCACACGATGAAACAAGTTTAACAGTGACAAGCAGTGCGTGTATGCTTACCTTATGATCTGTTAATACATTTTTGAAAGTGCTCGAATATTGAATTGTAAACATATTACAATGCTGGTCAGGCTCAAGTTTCAGTATGTGTATGTCTTACTATGCAACTTGTTATTTAATGTGTGCAACTTTGAAATCGAATATTAATAATGATAAATGTAACCGTGTGCAGCAAAGCGGAACGATTGACGTCAAAGCTGTAATCACGTTCGAAAACAGTCAGCCAAAAATATACATAAAACTTTAAAAGACAGATAATGTATGTAGTAAGGTCAATTTCTTATCTCCCTTTTTATAAAACATACATTTACTTCTTTGTGGGAACTTTGTCCTCTCGCCAGTGTTCGTTCACCCATGAAAGCTCGTGCAATTGTGGTCATGTCCAATCGTTATTTAGAATTGAGCCGATGCAAGATTTTCATTGGTCATTCAAATGTTACTGTTCATTTCATTATACAATTACTGACCATGCTTGCATTTGCCAAGACCGTCTCGTGAACGCAAGTCCACGTGGCTATCATTTCATTCCAACCTGGTGAGTTGTTCAACTGCTTTCCTTTATTTAAAATTATTGTATTATGAAATGTGTGTTAATTAGTGTAATTATTGTGATATTCATTTCATTCATATTTCGTACGTAGTATCGATTGTTTTGTTCTGTTTGTAAAATATTGTCATTGTTTTGTTAAGGTCTTTTCCGTCATGGCTATATTGGTCAGCGTCAATAAATTCAAATAAACCTTCACGGATTTGCTTGAATGATGTGCCCCCACTCCCACACCTACTACAAATGGCGCCCAACGTGGGGCCGTGACGTTCCCTGGGTTTACTCCTACGGAGGACCAGGGTTAATTATATATCACCCCCGAATCCCTGTATTCGAAGACGAATACATATTCGAGTGGGGGTGTATGTCACGGTACCGAACTTAAGCGGGATTGGTGAAAAGATGTGTGGCGGCCCGGTCAGCTCAGTCGGGAGAGCACTCGCCCTGTTAGCGAGGTGTCCCGGGTTCGAGTCCCGGACTGGCCGCACACTTTTCACTACCCGGCGAAAATGGCGCCCAACGGGGTACAAGATGTGCGACGGAAGGACCAGGTTGGCGGCTGGCTGTGTTTCCGGAGGGCTGCGCGGTTGGAACCACGTTCGTTCAGGAGGGGCCCACGCTGTCGGAGCGGTGTTGGATTCGGGAGTCCCAAACAACCCCTAAGAGGCGCGTTAACTTCCGTCCAGCTCATATGACCGTTTCGGCAGGACCTCCAGTACTCCCGGCAAGGACAGCTGAAATCGCGTATTAATGATGTAACTATGTACTTTCTCGTAAGAGAAATCCGCCTGTGTTAATTTTGATGTGTGTGACGGCTTGTTTACACCACGTGACTTTTGTGCCTTTAATTGGTAACTTCGTCACCAGTAATTTCCGTAACCGTGCTTTGTGAACGTTTTTGTGGATGTGTTTATGTCAATGTGTGCTCATTTATACGAGTGATTGGATTGATCATGTAAGTTTAATTTCTATGAATTTATTTTACTTTAATATTTATGACGCACTATTTGTTACGTGTGCGTATGTGCACAACAAAATAGTTCCTTCGGTATTAAATGTAAACATTACGTACGAAAACACGTTCTGTATTTCAGTTCGGTTTTATTCAAGTCTTTTAGAATAATTTATAACTTTTTAACATGATAATTTTTTGTTAGTATTTGACAACGTGTTTGTAGCGAATTTCATTTTTGTAAATAATTTTCAGTTCACGGTTGATAACAGTTTTGTAATATGTTTTCGTGACCGCTAGATTTCATTCATTAGCCTTAACTAAAGTTTAAATTACACATTTTAACCGACACGCTGTAGTTTATTTGTGGTATTGACTACTTGTATTTCATTTGAATAGTAGTACCATTATAGATATTTTCAGTGTTGTAATAGTTTGGCAATTATGAAGTTTTTGCAGAAATTGTTTGTTTTAATCGTGACATCTTATCACTGTAAATTTCTATTAAGAGTGTATACGCTTTACCAAATTGCCATTTATTTGTTTAAGCTTATTTGAAAATAAGGATATAGTTTGGGAATTGCGTTTTTTTTTAACAGTTTACAAATGTTTATTTTATTTGGAATATTGGTACATATCAACATATCTGTGTGATGTAGACATTTCCGTTTTAAGTACATGTATGAGTAATAACAGGCCAGGCTCTTTGTTTATATTTTGATAGTGGAAAATTCATTTAAAATGTTCTACACCAGATGAGGTTTAAAAATGTAAATGTTAATGATCATTCGTATGTTTGTGTTGAGGATGTTTATGCGTTGTAAAGTTTTGTGCTTGTCTCTGTGTTTTTACGTTCTTTCGAAGGTATTGTTAATCCCAAGTTTGACTTTTAACCATTTCACTTGTATGTTTGTTTCATGGCAAGGAAAAATATATGGGTAATGTGTTATGGAAAAAGTTTAAATTGGATGTCATTTATAATGCCATTTGTGAACGTTGGTTGTTTAAATATGTTCAATCATGCTTTCAACAATGTTAACTTGTGTGTGTTTTTTTTGTTGTTCTCTAAACATAAGTGCAAACTAAGTTTAAAAGGAATTAGAATATTTGCAAAAAATTACACATTTGCATATTCATTGATTTGATCATGTGTCATAAATAATGACCATGTTAACCAGTATTTGGTAATTTCATTGCAAGATGATTTCATAAATCCAAATGTGAATGTTTGTTGATTTAAGTATGTTAAATTATGCTTTCAGTTTCAACTATATTGATTTTTGTTTGTTCTCTAAACATCAGTGCAAGCTATGTTTCAAAGAATTTTTAATATTTGTGCAACTTTACACATTTGCATCAATATTACTTGTTTTGTTCGTGAGTCATTAAGCATGACCGTGTTAACCATTATTTGGTAATATCATTGCAAGATGAATTAATAAATCCAAATATGTTTGTTCAGTAATTATGTAAATATTACTGCAGGTTAAGAGATCATTACAGAGACATATACTGTGTACTCTATGATGTGTTTTCAATATATTGTTTCTTTGCATATGCGTGCAAATTTACACATTTGCCTATTAATTGATTTGTACTTGTGTCATTAATCATGACCATTATTTGGTTATGTCGCTGTAAGATGATTTAATAATTCCAAATATTATTTTAAAGTAATTATGCAAATACATGTATTACTTAAATGTAATGGCTCTTTACAGAGACATATGCTGTGTTCTCTATCATCTGTTATTGATGTCTTGTTTTCTTTGCATATTATTTGAATTTTTGATTGTCTTTTTGTTAAATGATGAGACCAATATAGATGTGTTTTAAGTTTAATGTGATTGTAATGTGTTAATTGTTGCGATGCTGTGTGTCATGTTTTCTAAGTATTTTTACAAGTTGATACTTTTCATTGTTGTTTGGTTTCTTACTGCTCATATTGTAAAAAGTTGAGTTATACTATCTATACATAATTCCTCTTTGCTATAAGATTGTAGTGGGCAACACGTACAGCTTTGCGTTTTACAATTTTAAATGACGGTCAAGGTTAATCTTGTTAATTTTGCAGCTCAAAGATTTTGGTTTGTATTTTCTTTACTTAAGTAACCCTTGGTATGTAACTTCAAAATCAATTTCTAATGCTATGTGTTTAATTTTACTTAAAGATGTCTGAAAGATCTTTTTCAATTAAGTTATTAGTGTAATTACTTACAAAATACAATGTCTTGAGACATTTTGAAAAAGAGGGGAACTGTGTAGTAAGGTCAATTTATTATCTCCCTTTTTATAAAACATACATTTACTTCTTTGTGGGAACTTTGTCCTCTCGCCAGTGTTCGTTCATCCATGAAAGCTCGTGCAATTGTGGTCATGTCCAATCGTTATTTAAAATTGAGCCGATGCAAGATTTTCATTGGTCATTCAAATGTTACTGTTCATTTCATTATACAATTACTGACCATGCTTGCATTTGCCAAGACCGTCTCGTGAACGCAAGTCCACGTGGCTATCATTTCATTCCAACCTGGTGAGTTGTTCCCTGGTGAGTTGTTAAACTGCTTTCCTTTATTTAACATTATTGTATAATGAAATGTGTGTTAATTAGTGTAATTATTGTGATATTCATTTCATTCATATTTCGTACGTAGTATCGATTGTTTTGTTCTGTTTGTAAAATATTGTCATTGTTTTGTTAAGGTCTTTTCCGTCATGGCTATATTTGTCAGCGTCAATAAATTCAAATAAACCTTCATGGATTTGCTTGAATGATGTGCCCCCACTCCCACACCCACTACATGTACTTTCGCAATTTACAATAAAACATGTAGAATACCATGTATCTGTTTCTATTGACGCATTAATGCAATTCATTACTGTCTCAGTATTTGTACTATTTACATCATTTATAATTTTAAGGTAGGGAAGTTAAAATTGTAATTTGATCAGATAAACAATAAATAAGTAAAAGAGAAAGTGAGAGTTTCATTTCACACCCTAAGGTCATTGTTAAATTATGATCATCGTCCTTTGTGAAAAGTGCAAACGTTAACTGCATCATCCATCAAACAAATTTAAACTGATACTCCAAATTCGGCCTCAACTTGATGCTTGCAATTCTTGATGTCCAAGTATCAATGTCAGTCTATAAAATAAATTATC
Organism: Dreissena rostriformis; assembly: GCA_007657795.1. Taxonomy (NCBI): domain Eukaryota; kingdom Metazoa; phylum Mollusca; class Bivalvia; order Myida; family Dreissenidae; genus Dreissena; species Dreissena rostriformis. The sequence goes on from VMBQ01005724.1 coordinate 23,836, forward strand.
AAAATATTGGTTTGGAAATGTTATGCATACTGTCTTCTCCATTCAAATTTAACGTTTAACTTTACATTGCTAACCCTGTTGAGAGAAATCGCTGTGCGTAACGCCTGATCCCGTGCTCATGATTCACGTTCACACTCATTTTCAGAAAAAAAATGTGAATGGGATTATTTAAAACGGTGCTGACATAATACCAACAAGCATCTATTAAGGATCTAGGATACTTGTGTCGTTTGTGTAAATATGCGATAATATGATTCATACTTGGCGTTTGGGGTAGCTCTGGACCGGTTGTTCTCGAAAGATTCATAGAGCATAGTCTAACAAAACACGGAATAAAGTGTTTGTATAAGCTTTTTCATTGAGGACCCATTCGAGATAAGAAATCCATGCGGCGCTCAAATCTATCAAGGTAACAGAGGTCTGGTCCGCGGGTCTCCCTGCTAAAAATGTGTGGTTATTAAACGATAACGTTGGCCCTTCTGTTAAACTTTTGCGTAAGTTCTTGATTGCAAACACATAAAGTGAAACTTTAGTTGCACCAGCTGATTCAAGCTTAACACAATACATTGTGGTCAGGATTCTTTCATGTTCGAATGTTCACTAAACTATAGAAGGATATCAATTTCTATATTGAACGCGAACGCAATATGACATCCATGTATGATCTTCACACAATACAGCTAAAATTTGGGATTGCCTGAACAAATTCATATTGATGTTCACCCGTGAGCGCCAGTAATAATTATCTTTGAAGGTCGTAGAAGATCTCGAAACATTCACAAATAATTTTACTTTCGGATTCATATTACGGGCTTCACATAAGTATTTTTAAACTGAAGATTTGTGTAGGACGCTTTTAGGTTCCACACAACAGCCCTTTTTAAACCATGTTTAAGCAAAGCGATAGACGGTTTAAAAAAAGCAATTTTCTTAAGCTGTTGTTCGTGTTCTCGCCCTTTGTTTTACTTACAAAGCAATGTAATACTAAGTCAGAACGTTTATATTTTGCTTCAAAAGATATCGGGTTCAAAGGCAATATTTGTTTCGCTTTTTCTTGCGATAAATATAGTGTTTACGTTATTATACTCTCATTCTGGGTTCTGGCATTTCCAAATGAAAGTTGGCTAAAACGGTATGTAATTATACGTTCACACACACAACATATTTAAATATCGGTGTTGCTTTTTTAATGTTTCATAGCATTACGGAAAACTGCCACTCATTAATACATATGATCGTGTAGTTTCAAAAATACAAGTAATTAAAGTCATAATATGAAAGGGTTCATTTCATTTGAGAGGTCCTTATCTATTTTTACGGCATTATTACATGAACGCGTATTAAAAAAAGAATCTTAAACGTCGATTGTTAATCGATCCAAAAGCTATCACTATGTCAACACGCGTAGACGACGAAATCACAAAGAAAATTAGTTAATCGATTCTTAAATGTCAAAAGTGTATAGAAACATTATAAAGTGCTCTGATTTTTCCGTGTCAACATTACCTCTTCACACATTTTCAAGGAAATTTTGTTTAAAAAAGGGCAGTCACCTTGTTAAGAAACATCCTTTCCCTGCTCATCATTTTGAAATGAATGCAAACTCGGAAAACCGATGAGGTAATGACAAAAAAAAACTCCAGAAATGGATTATAGAATTAACGCAGATTAAACCTCTACCATTAATCCGAATATGGCATTGGTGTATTCCAAACGTGGACGTGAACTTCTTATATTAATTTGAAAGTGGATCTTTATATTACGAAACGATGTGTATATATGAATAATGATTGAAACCCTTGACACACGGATATGCTCGTTTTCTGTACCAAAAGCATGCTCGAATCAGTTTACACCTCATGCAATAATGATATCATAGCCTACTGTATTTATTTCGTAAGAATCGTAACTCAAAATCTGTAATTGCAATTGTATCCGTTAATAATTGCTGCATTAATATACGTGGCATAAGGTAAACTCTAACAATTCAATATATCGGACATTTTACATACTGGACTCTGATTGTTATGAATCGATACTTCATAGTTCAATGCGCGCCTATTATTCTGTAGTTAGTGTAGGTTTTTTGAGCAGGTTTTCAATAGCGCAGATACACCTTCATACAAGTTTATTTTGGCATTCATTTAACAGCATTTTCGTTCTGAAGTTTATTTAAAACTAAACATGGCATCAGTCGAAGACGATAATATCACAGTAAACATTAGCGAATCATGTCTTGACTGTCAAATATGTATGGAAACGTTCGACAGTCCTCGGATGTTGCCTTGTCAACATAACCTCTGCAGAGTGTGTCTTCGTTCGCTGGCTTGGACACATTGTGTAGAAGAAAAAAGTAGTAAGGTGAAGAAAAATTCATTTCCTTGTCCATCTTGTCGAAGTGAGTGCATTGTCGGCAAACACGGTGAGGTGATTACAGAAGAGATTCTTCTTGTGCGTTTCCCTGAAAACAGACTTTTGAGAGAGCTACAAGAAGGTCGTTTGTCTGAGAGGAAAACACATGTGGATTTGGAAAGGTTAATTGAACTTGAGGAACTCAAAACAACACATTGTCAGACGATCACATTTCTCGTGAAGAGATGTTTTCTTTATGTGCGATTCCTTGAAGTGATTGTTAAATTCTGCGAGTTGACTTCAGCTTTGCCTCCCAGAGATACTAAATTATGCCAATTTGTAAATCGTACATGTAAAGTTTATAAGCTATTAATTAGTTAAATGGAATTGTGTAAGGTGATAAGGTGTAACAGATGTTTCGACAGTGAAAATGAGACGACGAAGTTAGAAGAGCCTATTAAAGAAATACACACCATCGAGTCAAGGATAAACGAGTGTTCAATTGACGTCATAAAAAACAGATATCAGTCAGTTGTTGATGTGTTGAAAATAATCTGGAAAATGGACAATTTTTTTTATTACTTATTAAGAGGTGTTTTATATGTTTATCTTGAATTTTTTAAAGATCTCGCGGATGTATTTTTAAGTTTTATTGTTTTTGGAATTAAATTTTATGCTGTTGCTATACCAGTCATAATATTAGTGGAATATATTAAGTGAATAAATAAAGTGGAACAATATTATGATTTCACCATGAGTATTGATTTGATTAAAATATGCACTCAATACGTATACACATATGGATGCTCAGCGATTTGTGTCATTGACATGTTTGTATTTGTTTCGACCCCATAGTAGGGTATATGATTTCCAAGAGCTATACAGTTGTTACGTTATAGATGGCAAATTACAGAAAAATGAAAAACATAACGTTCATGAATGTTCAGTGCTCATTACCTTAAAGTATATATTTTTTTTAGTTCAATGTGTGAAGCATTAATTTGTGTATTGTTCCGCTTTTAGTAAAGACTAAAATAATGTTTTCTGTACATACATATACCGTATTACAAAAACATTTAAACTATGAAACCAGAATCAGAAAAGCTATAACGCTATTGCTGTGAAAATGTAAAACGTAAATAGTTATTTTACAAGTTATTTTATTTGTTAGCCACCTTTTACTAACATCATTATATTTAGCTTGATATTGATACGATGGTGGAAGCATACGTATAACTGTGGTTTCCGAAAAAATACGTTACCAAAAGTGATCAATGTAACATTTGAACATATATGTATTATGCGACCTCTCGACCGACCAAAGGGTATTTAACATTTAGTGGTGTTAACGTTCTGAACAGTACCATTTCCCATTCTTTAGGCAAAAAGTTATTTTTTGATTATTTATATAGAAATGCCTTAGCCACGTGTACATGTAAAAGTTGTTGAGATGCAATATTTTATTGAATGAATTTGGACATTGATTGATTGTTGTCAGAAAATATAATTGTTTTATTTTAAACACGTGTAATTATTATTATATATGAGTTTGATTTTTTGCCATTTTATGTCGAAACACGCTTTATTGTACCATCTCTACACCGTTCCAACCCCATGTGGATCATTCAATTCGCCATGAACAACCGACCACGTGATATATACTGTTTACCGATGCGCAGACACGGACAGCTCCGAAGCTTTCGGCATTCACTGACAGCAATCGGAAAACCAGCAAAATGCAAACCACCGTATGTTTTGGATCCCGGATTAATAGGCAATAAAACACTTATAAGATTAAGGATGGCTTCAAATCTTTTATCAATAATCATGTTTAATGTATATTTTTCTGCAACACTAGCAGCTCCAACATGTAGGGCAGAATCCCAACAAAGGCACTGACAGTTACAAGTTTATTGAGTGGATATATAATAAGTATGAAGTATGAGATCGTCGAAACTGATCTGTAACTGACCGTCCTGAAAATATACAAATTAGCAATACGCATATTTAATAATAAGGTTACAAGTTATAGGTGGTTACTATGGTAACCAACTCAATAATTATACATACAAATCAAACTAATAGTCCTCTTTCAAACATTATGGTATGCTGTGTGGTGATTCCAATATTATACATATTAACATAAACATGGCATAGTAAGATAACCTATTAATTAACTTAAAACATAGGTATCCTGAAAACAACACAGTGACAATAACAATAGTGTTTATTCGTCGTTACTTTGACAAAATGCACATATTACTTACGGTGTATGAGCTACTCTCGACCTAGTCTCTCTCAGCCTTGGGGAGGTTAGCGCTGTGACTGCTGTAATTTTAATATTTCAAGGTGAAAGTGATCTGAAACAACCAATGCAAAAGTTATTGACAGCCTAAGAGTTTTATCAAAAAGGAAAGAAGAAAATAGGAACGAGTTGGGCAATACATGCAGGAAATACACAGGGACATAATAAACAAAGATACCTGACACTAAGATGTTAGAACACATGTATATACAAGATTTCCATCGATATCTGAGCCTTCAATCTCGAAACGTAAAACCAAGCATTATAAACCGGTACTTCTGTGTGTAGAACTAGTCACAACCGATACACTACCCTACATACACGAAATCGGTTACACAACACTAATTGTATAGACCTGTTACATTTCGGAAAGTATTATTTTATGTTTAAAAAAGGCTATGATTTAACAGAAAAGATTCAGATTCAATATCTTTAAGTACAATTGAAAGCCGTCAAATAACGGTAATATGAACTATCTTCGGCTGGTTCTAGTTGACGATTCACCGGTATGTGTCAAATCTTTGATGATTCACCGTTAAGTGTCAAATCTTTGATGATTCACCGTTAAGTGTCAACTCTTTGATGATTCACCGTTAAGTTTCAAATCTTTGATGATTCACCGTTAAGTGTCAAATCTTTGATGATTTACAGTTAAGTGTCAAATCTTTGTTGATTCACCGGTAAATGTCAAATCGTTGATGATTCACCGGTAAGTGTCAAATCTTTGATGATTCACCGTTAAATGTCAAATCTTTGATGATTCATCGTTAAGTGTCAAATCTTTGATGATTCACCAGTAAATGTCAAATCTTTGATGATTCACCGTTAAGTGTCAAATCTTTGATAATTCACCGTTCAGTGTCAAATCTTTGATGATTCACCGTGAAGTGTCAAATCTATGCTAAAAATGGCGTAGATGACAAACAGGACAAGTCACTGTTTTGAATATTGGAAAATGTCAGTTTAGCTATAGCCTAAAGCTTTCTAACAAGATTGCGAATCACTTTGGCCATACACGCTCAGTGTTCTTACTTGATTAAGTTCGAATAATTATGCCAGCGTCTAGTATTCTGAGTTCGACAACTTATGTGTTGATTGTGTTGCTAATGACTTTTAACATTACAATATGGCATTGCACGAAGAAAACGACGTCTTTGTGAATATCAGTGGTTAATTGCTTGGCTGCCAATCACGCATGGACAAATTTGACTGTCCCAGCATTTAAAAGTGCCAGCATAACCTCTGCAATGTGTTCCTTCACGCGTAGGCGAAGAAACATTGTTCAAAACCTGTAAGTAACGCTGTCCAGTAGCATTCTTTGCCATGCCAATCATGGCGAAGAAAGAGCAAAATTGGAGAGGAGACATGACAAAAGAACAAAATCCAAAATGATTCCCAGAAAAAAAGACTTGAAATTGTTGAAGAACGGAAGAATCAACCCAAAATCACTAAATTGACATATGAAAAAATGGCGATCAAAATATGCCTTGTGAGAGAAAAGTTAAAATTGTGACAGAGATTAACGATGAAAGAAAAGTAAATAGTGAGAAAAAAATGCGTGAAGGGAAATAGGTAAACAGTCAGAAAAGTGAGTCTTTGAATGCAGTGAAAGATTCGGAATTGGCAAATGCTTTTTTGCAAATACATCTTTATTTATACACCTAATTCCAGCAATGCATACTTAAGTTCGTTTACGAATATAGTATTTCTATGCCTACATCTGTGTCAAATGAAGTGTAAGGTCTGCGTCATCGGGCGAGCATTTATGAAAGTTTGTCATGAAATTCACCCCATATCTGAAATCAGAAATGCAAAATGTAGCAGCTCTTGTATACGAAATACAATCTCTGGAAACGTCTCTTGCAGAATGTCCCTTGGAATGTCCCATTGACATGCACAATAATATTACGGCGATGATTGACACTTTCGTTTCTGAAATGCGATGCAAGGAGGCGGCAGATAAAACATTCCCCCGTATAATTTTAAAGACATTGACACTTATACATGCTGAGACTATCAGACGGGTGTTTCATTTATCGATGCAAATAATGATTATTTATCAACGATACTTTCCATAATATGTTCCGGTAAGAATCTTTATATATTTCACAGTTTAAATAACAATATTTAATAAAGTTGCGGGAATTACAAATCCATCTACTTATTTTTTTAACACGTTTACATCGAATGTGATTCTGAGTAAAGACATGACATATTCGGCAGGGGTTCCGAATGTTAATCCTTGTGTCAGAGGACACATACAAGTATAGCTCTCTAACATTAACATATGATACCAGTGAAGTCCATTAAGATTACTTACGAGCTTGAACCAAAGGGATCTAACACGGTCACTAATCATGATGTTTTCTTACAAATTCGTAACTGTTATCGTTTTTTATGTTGTATTTTATTTTTATTTGTTCAGTCAAGAAATCGAATAGGTATTTTCCATTTATTATGTAAACGCTGTATTGTTATATTTTCCACTAGGGTCTTTGACCTTCTGGATGTTTTGTAAATAAAACTTGTTAAAAAAAACTTTGCGTTTGGAACACTGTTGTTTTTTTCTTGCGAATGTAATACCACCTGCCCAAGGTATTAGCTGTTTATATATTACAAGCATCCCCCATTGACAAACACGTACGCGAGTGATTAGAACTGATTAGTGCATAAGAAACTGTTGTTTTTCTTGCGACATATTCGTCAAGAACCATATGTGAACTTTATAATGTTTTGTACCAGGAGTGTAATTCCTGTACTTTTGTTCGCGAGTTTAAGGATTCCACTCAAGTATATTCATGCATACAAGCAGGGTCAATTAAATGTTGGCGAGTTATAATATTGCAAAAACAAAATATAACAAGGCAAAGTATCAATTCAAAATAAAAGTCAAAGGTTAAAACGTTTTAATACCTGCAAAGAACTAATAGCATAGCATTAATTGTCAACTTTTTTTCTTACCAAGACGGACATGCATACACTATTTAAAATAGTCCCTTTTAAATAATCTTAATTCGTAATATATAACCCCTTTACATAATATCAATTTGTAATAGAATGTAAACAGCGATAAATGTGATCGTGTGTAGCAAAGCTGAACGATTGACGTCAAAGCTGTATCAAGTTTGCAAACAGTCAGACAAAAATATTTATAAAACACAACTTTCACAATAATACATGTCGCGTATCGTCTGCAATCTACACAGTAATGCGCAAAATTAACATTTTCAATACTAATAGAAGTTATTTATACTTTATGATAGTTTCAAGTTTTATTATATAATGGAATTCCATATCTTTTTCGTAAGTTTAAAGTACACAACCACTTCAACGATCATGCCGCATGCAAAATTTAAAATAGCCTACGACAAAGTTCTCCGTAATGCTTGTATCCGAAGCTCGAACGTCAAGGTCAACCTTATTTTAAAATATTTAAATAATATCCCACAGCGCCATTTCTGCTTACCAAAAGTTGCCCACTTGGCATCGGGTATTATACGATGCGACAACTCCATTTGAGCGAGCCGCGCTTTTTACCCATTTAAAGTTTGAGAATAGGGTGAGGTCTTGAAGTCCCCAAGGCCTCCAATCATTCGCTTTACCGGATACAACTACCGGATCGGCGTCAGCTATCCTGAGGAAAACTTCGGAGGAAACCAGCTACTAGATGGTTCGATTAGTTGTTCGCCCCTATACCCAAGTTTGACGATCGATTTGCACGGCAGAATCGCTACGGACCTCCATCAGAGTTTCCCCTGACTTCGTCCCACTCGGGCATAGTTACCATCTTTCGGGTCCCAGCGTGTGTGCTCTTGCTCCGCCTCGTGGTCGATGTAAGCAGTGTGCCCTCACCTTTCGGCTCGTGGTTTTGCCTGGGCCAGCCGGAGGCGGCCTTTACTTTCATTGCGCCCTTGGGTTTCGAGAGACCCCGTGACTCGCGCACATAATGGACTCCTTGGTCCTTGTTTCAAGACTGGTCTGGTGGGTTGCCAACCGATTCGCCACTGACCCTGAGCGGCCCACGTTCGCGAGTCCGTACCAGGCACGCGGCCTCGACCCGCTGCGAGCACCGTTCCTTATCCCCTTCCTTTTACGTGAAAACACTGTGGCTTCCTTGATGTGTAAATAGACTTAATTATATGACGCCATGTGTTGTTTTTTTTCATTTTTGCAGTACCAGCTTTATATACAGGTATATAAATGATATACACGACGAAACAAGTTTAACAGTATAAATCAGTGCATGTATGGTTACCCTCCAGGCCTGTTGATCAACATTTTCAGTCCTAGAATATTGCCTTGTAAACATAATACCAGACTAGATTCCATTTATCTGCCCAAAAATGTTGACGCCTTTTGCAGTTCTTAGACCACCACTGTAAAACAAAACGCATGTTCCAGTATATCGTTGCGTCTTGAATGAAATAACGTACTTAAGGCGCCGCTACTTTTCGCGAATAAGATATGAATGTACAAGGAATATAACATGACTGTGGTATTCCGGTAGGTTGTATCAACTGAGTTCATGTTGTATTCTAAGAGTATGCAGAGCGAGTGAATCACACTAGCATCCCACCGGAATACCATTCACGAAATATTGTATCTATTATACCTTGTATGCATCCATAACAAAAAAAAAACAATTATTCTTGAAAAGGATGCGTTTTGATAAAAACAAAAACACATGTAGTCAAAAGACGAGCATAAATACATCGTATGATGTGTTGTTGGGTTGCTTTGTTTGACCAGGATATATTATTACTGAAAAAGTATAACAATCGAACGTCACAAGCGATTAAGCAGTCAAATGTTCACTCCAAATTGTTAAAATATCTGAAAGAACATTTTTATGTTACATAATATTCACCGTCAACATGAGTTCGTTGTCAAGTCATGACATTTTTATGTTACATAATATTCACCGTCAACATGAGTTCGTTGTCAAGTCATGGATCATTGTCATAAGAATTACAGCAAATCAAAATTCTTGTTGAAAACAAAACTTTTACTTGAAAGTGATACGTTTTGATAAAAAGAAAGAAAAAACACATGTAGTCCAAAGACGAGTATGAATACATCGTATGACGTGTCGTTGGGTTGCTTTGGTTGACTAAGCTTTTCTACTACTGAGAAAAGTATTTTTAAAAAAGTATAAAAATCCAACGTCACTAGTCATTATCTTAATCAAATGTCCACTCCAAATTGTTAAAATGTCTGAACGACAATTATAATGTAACATACCATTCAACGTCAACTTGTGTTCGTTGTCAAGACGTGATTCTTTGCCATAAATAAAGGACCGTATGGTATAAGGTTTCTCTCCTGCTTAAATGTAAAAGATTCAGAGCTAGTTGAATTATTTCGCTCTTGTAATAAATCCACATGAGAATAACGCTCGTCCTTTGCGACAGCTCACCGTGGGAATTAATTATGCAGCATGTTTATTTATAAAATTATTTATTTGTGCAAAAGATTTACGTTATAGGTTTATTGAAGAGATTTACAATTGAAAATCTCCTCGTATTTTGACAGTGGACTCTGGGCGGAAGTGCTATGTTTAAGAAAACATAACACTCTTGCTCAAGAAATCGTTTGGTAATTTTTTAAATGTTTGTAAAAAAAAACTTATGTAATGACAAGAATCCTTTATATTTTCATATAAAATTATGATTCTTTCAGACGTGTAGAATGAAATGTTTTTTTTCTATCGTTGCACGCAATTCCTTACAATAAGGGGAATTTTGTAAAGTCAAAACACATCTTCCAAACATTCTTCACTTAATTTGGCAAAGCTTTTATGTCTTAAAAATAAATGATAAAAGGACAATACACGATCAAAATCAAATGATACTTAACAAAATGATGGTTCTCCGCTTGACATCTACATCTAACCAATGCTAAAATAATTCTTATTTTTTACAACGCGGCTTCTATGTACTCTTACGATGTACTCTTGCTGATTGGATGAAAAACTGTGTGGTGACCACGTGCTTGCTATAGTAGTGAAACACATTAAATGGCCCTGTGACAATGGTACTTTTGAGGGAAAGACATATCATATCATTGTGGACGTTTACTGGTTGAACATATACAAATAAGTTCTCCGTTATCTTTTTTTGTGATTTTATGACACGCTTCTATCTGTATGTTGTTGGATATTTGATATTTGGTTGCCTTTCCGAAGAAGATAAAAACGGAGCATATTGAATGATATAGTGAGACAAGAAATCAGATGGTTCTATATTAAAGAATATATAACTCTTTTTTGTGAAGGATAAGAAGGAAAAGAAATAAGAAGATATATATTTAACAGTTAGTATAATGCATGGACGTTTGCGTCCAAGATCTTATTATGTTTGTCAATGTTTTCTTCGATCTTGGATATGGTCTAAGTATTGTAACGTGAATTCTGAAGATGAAAATGACGGACTCTAAATGCCTTTGTTTCAAAAGTAGATTTTTGGTTGCGTGAATCAGTTTACACCGCATTAAGTAATAAGTAATGATTACATACACTACAGTTGTTTATTTCGTAACAATCGAAACTCCAAATGTTAGCGCAATGGTACCCGTAAATTATTTCTCCAATAATAGTCGTGGATTGTTAAAATGTAATTTTCAACGAATCAATATATAGGCAATTACACTTACTGAAATCAGGTTTTTGTAAATCAATACTCCTGGCTGTATGCGGCTATTATTCTGTTGTTAGTGTAGGAGCAGGTTTTCGATAGCGCGGATACACCTACAGAGAAGTTTAATTTTGAATTAATTTAACCGCATTTTCGTTCTGAAGTTTATTTTAAACTAAGAATGGCGTCATTCGAAGACGACAATATTTCAGTTAACATCAGTGAATCAATTGTTGACTGTATGTATGTATGGAAACGTTTGATAGTCCTCGGCAGTTGCCTTGTCAACATAACCTCTGCAAAGTGTGTCTTCGTTCGCTGGTTTGGAAACATTGCATAGAAGAAAACAGAAGTAAAGTAAAGAAAAACTTATTTCCTTGTCCATCTTGTCGATGTGAGTGCATGATCGGTAAAACCGGCGAGGTGATTACAGACGACATTCTTCTTAAGCGTTTCCCTGAAAACAGACTTTTGAGACAGCTTCAAGAAGGTCATTTGGCTGATAAGCAAAAACATTTCGTAGTGGAAAGGCTAATTGAACTTAAGATACTCGAAGTAAAATATGAACTTGAAACCAAAAAAAAAGAGTCAGGCGTTTACATTTTTCGAGAGGAGGTTTTTTCTTTATGTGCGATTCCTTGAATTGATTGTTGAATTCTGTGAGTTAAACACTTCATATGAGCTTACCGGAACTTACTTTTTAAATACACATCGTACATGTAAAGTTAATATGATGTTACTTAGTTTGATGGAATTGTGTAAGGTCATACACGGATGGCCCGACACTAAAAATCAGAATGCGAAGTTAGAAGAGATAGAAGAGCATATTAAAGCATTAAAAAAGCACGAGTCAAGGATAAAAGAGTTTTCAATGGACGTTATCTTTAAAAACAGTATGTATGCAGTGATTGATGTGCTGAAAGACTTCAGAAAACTATCCAGATCATTTGTTAACTTCGTAAGATGTATATTTCATGTTTTTCTTGAATTCTTGAAACAACTCGCGGATGTAGTTTTATATTTTATTGTTTTGTAATTACATTTGCAACTTTTTCTATATCAGCATTCGACGATTGCTCTTTTACGTCGACGTTTTCGTTTGAAGTGGAACAATATAATGATTTCAGCTTGTGTATTAATTCGATTGACAGTGTTTACATATTGAATACACATANCAAAAGGCGATCACAATAGCTCACCATGAGCACGTTGTGCTCAGGTGAGCTAAAAAGTAAATCAAACGAACACTTGAATTTATCACGGTCACCCTGATACAGGAACTCAGAAAACCAATGAACACATTGATCAGACGAGTATAATCAATTAGTTCCACATCCGTGTCACCACAGTAACAGAATGCATCCTGAACGAATAGATGGTATCAAATACACACACGTGTCACCATAGTAACATAATGCATCCTGAGCGAATAGATGGTATCAAATACACACACACACGTGTCACCATAGTAACAGAGTGCATCCTGAGCGAATAGATGGTATCAAATACAAGCGCGGTGTTGTCCGCAGTGGGTTAAATACATGCATGGATTCATGTCCTCTCGCCTATTCAAATGACCCGTAAGAATATAAAATAACTCCGTTGAAAATACGCCTCCATCTATTTAAACGATCCTGTTCTTGAGTAGTGAACAATTGAACTTTAACACAGTTCTCATTCATTGAAGAAAGCATTTTAACACTTGAACATTCACTACGCAATATTAAATTTGTCGAAGTTTACAGGTATGTTAATATACAGTTATGTATTTATGCAGGTTTATGTACATATACAAGTATATGTATGCATATCAATTCAGTAAATGTGCATTTGTATATATAAATATATATATATATATATATATATATATATATGTGTGTGTGTTAACGCTAGGTTAATTTGAAACATGTACACAAGTATCCTTATAATGCCGCCATACTATTAACAAAAGTGCTGTATAGAAATGCTCTGCATGACTTCGGTACTGTACGTGTCAATTTAATATTTACTCTGATACAGACAATTCCGATCCTGCTTTTTTAAAACACTGTTTCAATCATCCAAATCATAAACTGCGTGAAACAATGCAGAAAACAGTGTATGCACATATTAATTATAACCCATGATTTTCATATCATTATGCTTAGTTTTTTTTTTCTTACAAATATAAAACAAACGCTGGTTATCAATGTAGCACATGTCTATCGTTTATTCTGCTACATATTCCATTGTTTTACATACAAAACTGACAACGTGTGTGTCTTTCAATGTACACCACGTGTCGTTATAAACATAAGGTAAGCATGAACATTAACACATGACTCCGCCAAGAACCCACGGTTGCCTAACAACCCCCCGCCCCAGCTAGCCCACAATCTACAGCCCCTTTGACATGCACGGTCGACACACTATCCCAGATTGCTATGTCCAACAACGGATTCCTGTATGTATTTTGTACCGAGCATGATTCAATATACATGCAGATCATTTTTTTGGTTAATATTAAATCATACTTGTTCAAAATTTCTACAATTTAAACAGGAACTTGTCTGGATGATTACTGGACAGTATTTGAATAACACGAGATAAGTATCAAACACATAGACAGCTGTATTCAGAGCTAGCCGAGGTTCTTCCGCAACAACCACACCTACTACAAGAGAAATGCACTTCACGATTGTATTCTTAACAAATGTAACAAACTGATGTTAAAAAAAAATATCAATCAAATTTGATCGAAATATTGATACAACAAAAAATCAACGTCTTCCACTCAGAGCATAAATCATTGATTACCATGCTCAAATTTATTGTTACCGAGAATTAATGAAAGCCTTTTTCCAATTACTGAAACCATGCCTTTTTTTTTAATTAACCAAACCATGCCTTTTTTTAATTAACCAAAGTAGCAAATAATCTCGCGATTTCGATTCACTACACCACCCTTTAGCACACGCTGTATCAAAACCTGAACACATTATGCATGATGGTAACGCTTCAGTATAAAATCACTGAACTTGATCTAAAATGGCAGTAAAATACCTCGTTCTAAGGTTAAAATTACCGGCTTCTAAGATCAAATCCTTATCATACAAAATGACATATTTTGCACCATTTGTGTAAAATATAAAACATAATGTACAAAAATATAAGTTGCACATATTTTCTGTTTGGTTCGACACAGCGCTGTTTTCCCACACATCAGCGTAAGAAGCGGCGCAAACAGCACTGTGACGAACCGCGAGAAACTTGCGTCGCATGATTCACTTAGACATGAGTGTAACAAAGATGGCTGACCGCATTCAGCTCTCATACCATGAAGAAAATATGTACAACAAATGGAGCACGTGACCGGCAGACCAAGACAGACCGCGTGAATCAAAAGAATCCCTACCCGAAATGGCCTGCCAGTCATCTAGATAGAACAGCACTCTCAAAAGAGAGCGCAAGAAATAATAAATAGTTGCAACTGTTTGTGACAACTATTTAGAATTCCAAAAAATTAAAAAAATAAATTTGTTTACTAACTTAAGTTTTCTTGCTTTCTCTTTCTTGAGAAAAACCGGTATAAAAGATGGTCTTTATTCCCAACAATGTTAGCTTGTTAACCGGTCAAACTTAATAATTCACCGACAACTGAAAAAGGCTTCTTTTCACTTCTCAATATTTCGATTAAAACCTGATTGGTGAGGAGAATGTTATCTATAAAGAACTTGATATTTGATCGATCACGTGTTAACTTGAATGCTGCTGGCACAATATTCTGACTAATATCGGCCTCCCCTGTAGGGCCTGCCACCACCGCCGCCACCGCGGGGATAATTGCGGCTCGGGTAAAAGTCATAGCCTCCGTATCCGTAGTCTCCACGGCCGCCACCACCGCCGCCGCCGCCACCCCCTTGGTAGCGTCCGTAGGGTCGGCTGTATTGGTTGGGTGGACCGTAGTAGTCATATGGGTACATCTCGTAGTCGTAGTAGTACATGCCTGCAAGAAACATGGCACTGTGTCAGTTCAATTATTAAAGATGCCATAATAACTACAAGATTCATCATGGCTTACACAGATGTGGCATGTTAAAGGCTACTTCACATTATTAACTATGAACTATTTTTAATAAGTGCAGCAATATTCTAAAACTTTTCAAGCAAGTCATAGTCAACTTCACCAGTATCACTCTCAATAATTACTGTGGAACCAAAATTATTCATCAGACACTCATTTTCATGGATTTTCGTGTCGCCTCTCAACAAAGTATGTCCAACTAATGGTAAAGTCTCATTTTTGACATTTAAAAAATCCACTAATTTAAGATCCAACAAAAATGCCAGATTTTATTAATCCATCCAATTTCATGACTGACAACTGAAAAACAAGGGCTGTTTGTAAAACATGCATGCCCCCATATGGGCTGTCAGTTGTAGTGGCAGCCATTGTGTGAATACGTTTTTTGTCACTGTGAACTTGACTGTGGTGTCCGGAAACCATTTTACTGTGTCGAGTCACCGTGACCTTGACCTTTAACCTAGTGACCTGAACATCAAAAGGGGTCATCTGCCGGTCATGACCAATGTCCCTATGAAGTTTCGTGATCCCAGGCCTAAGCGTTCTTGAGTAACCATCCGGAAACCATTTTACTGCTTTAGGTCACTGTGACTTGACCTTTGACCTAGTGACCTCAAAATCAATAGGGGTCATCTGCCAGTTATTATCAATGTACCTATGAAGTTTCATGATCCTAGCCTAAGCGTTCTTGAGTTATCATCCGGAAACCATCTGGTGGACGGACAGACGGACCGACCGACATGTGCAAAACAATATACCCCCTCTTCTTCGAAGGGGGGCATAATAAATGAATGCTCTGAGTGTGCCTTGGGCAACCATACACACCTCCCCTACCTCTGCCAGCGTTCTTGTCCTGGGGGTAGGCCTTGGACACGTGCGCCTCACTCCCCTTGATCTTGAACTTCCTCATCACTGAAACACATGCGGAGCGTAAGGCTATCTGTTTTTAAGGGGTTAAAATTGGGGCAGTTATTCTGCCTCATTCCCAATGTCAATAAGTACATGTATACCGGTATATATTCCCAGAATGCCTAAAATTTCAAATTTAGGGTTTCAATTTTTTTTATTTTTTTTAATTGAATGCAACATTTAGTTAATTTTCCTATTCAACCCTATGGGTTGAACCTCAGTAAATACAATATTGAAAACACGTCTTCTCAATATTTCCAAATTTTGACCATGAAATGTGACTTGACCTTGAACCTGGTTCTTATTCGCGTCAATCCATCACAAGCTTCTGATCAATCATGGAAAGTTATTTGTAAAATCCATCCAAGCTGAACAAACTAAGCTCCGTGACAAATATTTCCTGCCACCAGCCCGCTTGTTTTCTCTCTTCATCAGGGCTTTTCCCAGCCACTTTGGGAAAAGGAGTCTGGTCGAATTGGGATTTTTTAAATCAGTAAAATGGCAAATTTGGGAATTTTTTATCGACAAAATGGACCAAAGTGGGATTTTTTATGAACAAAGTATTGACACATCAGACCTATAATTCAAATAATGATAACAAAATTATATATATTATAGTTATATACTTTGTAATAAAATAATGAAATAAAATTGAGATAGGACAAGGCTACTGCCAAGCAATGATTTCCTCTACCGGCTCCACCAGTCTTTTTTTGTTTTTGTTTTTTTTTTAAATATATTTGTTGCCATAGCAACCAGCACAGTGCTCCAGATAACATGCGTAAAGGCGTAAACACGAATTAAATTTCTTTAATAACGATTTAGATTTAAAATCTTTGCGTAAAGTTACGCATTGAAAAAATAAAACACGAATTCAAAATTGTCGAACGTGCGTAAAACTTTTAGTAGCAAATTATATACGGTAAACATTTCATCCCGGTTCTGACTCGTCTAGACGCTCAANGTCTCGCGAAGAACGCGCATCCGATGTCCCTGCTCTGAACACCGGGTATCGTTTCTAACCCCGCCTAATACATCCAGTCCTGCTTTGCTTGCTGCGTATACGTATCTCCGCCGAGGCCGTGCCAAGGGCCTGGTTAGTTCGGGTGCCTGGTAGCTAGCCAAGGGCCGGTCCGTATAGCCTGTATGCCTAGTCCCGCTTGCCTCGGGTACTGTCTACGTACGGGGTTAGAGACGTCTCGCGAAGAACGCGCATCCGATGTTCCTGCTGCGAACACCGGGTATCGTTTCTAACCCCGAATACATCCAGTCCTGCTTTGCTTGCTGCGTATACGTATCTCCGCCGAGGCCGTGCCAAGGGCCTGGTTAGTACGGGTGNATACCGTGCCGACGGGTAGCAGTCGTAGTAGAAGCGGTCTACGGGGTTAGAGCTCGCGAAGAACGCGCCTCCGATGTCCCTGCTGCGAACACCGGGTATTATCTCTACCCCCGAATACATCCAGTCCTGCTCTGCGTATACGTATCTCCGAGGCCGCCGCCGAGCGTATTGGCTTTCGCCAAGGGCCTGGTTAGTACGGGTGCCCCGCTAGCCAAGGGCCTGTCCGTATATAGCCTGTATGCCTACTGGGGATCCCCGCTTGCCTCGGGGCTAGGTACTGGGTAAGTAGGCTCGTAGTCCTGCTGCATATACGTATCTCCGAGGCCGCCGCCGAGCGAATTGGCTTTTGCCAAGGGCCTGGTTAGTACGGGTGCTTCGCTAGCCAAGGGCCTGTCCGTATAGCCTGTATGCCTACTAATGGGGTGTCCCGCTTGCCTCGGGACTGGGTACTGGGTGAGTTGGCTCGTATATAGTAATTCCAAAATTATTTTTCCCCCATATATATAGGAATGACTTCCTCTCCAGCGGTCCCATTCTAAACGGGTTTTCGCCGATTAGC
This sequence comes from Dreissena rostriformis, assembly GCA_007657795.1. Lineage (NCBI taxonomy): Eukaryota > Metazoa > Mollusca > Bivalvia > Myida > Dreissenidae > Dreissena > Dreissena rostriformis. The sequence continues at coordinate 41,995 of VMBQ01005724.1, forward strand.
GGTTCTATCGTCCGTACTTTTTTAGGGGACGCGTCGAGTTGTCGACTTCTTCCGAGGTTTTCCCCGTATTTTTGTACGGCCAAGCCGCCGCCGTGTCTCGGCGACCCGTCCGTCGATCGAGGGTACTGGCAGTCGAGACACTAGTCGAGACCAGGGGACGCGTCGAGTTGTCGACTTCTTGCGACGTTTTCCCCGTATTTTTGTCCCACGGCCAAGCCGCCGCCGTGTCTCGGCGACCCGTCCGTCGATCGAGGGTACTGGCAGTCGAGACACTAGTCGAGACCAGGGGACGCGTCGTGTTGTCGACTTCTTGCGACGTTTTCCCCGTATTTTTGGCCTGCTTAGTACGGGTGCCTGGTAGCTAGCAAAGGGCCTGTCCGCCGTATAGCCTGTATGCCTACGCGTATACAAGGGTGTCCCGCTTGCCTCGAGAGACCAGGGGAAGCGTCGAGTTGTCGACTTCTTGCGACGTTTTCCCCGTATTAGTATACCGTCCAAAGCCCGTGTAAACACAGATGGGGGAGAACACAATTTCGGTAAGTAAGATTAAAAACATACTAACGAAACATTCCNCTAAATCACATTATCGGCTCTAGCGCCGAGGCCTTAAGTCGAGGCCGACCCCGACCCACCTCAAAAGGTGCGTAGTGTCGAGACGAACATTTTTGGTCCCATGCTCCAACCTCGTCCGACCGTCCGTTCGGGTACCTGTCCTCTTGATAAGTGATTCAGCGGCTCCATTCTAAATCACATAATCGGCTCTAGCGCCGAGGCCTTCAGTCGAGGCCGACCCCGACCCACCTCAGAAGGTGCGTATTGTCGAGACGAACAAACCGATGCCCGGGGTCAACCCTGTCCGACCGTCCGTTCGGCTCCTACGAATAAAAAAAAATAAAAAATACGGACTTAGCCGTTTTCAGGTAAGTGATTTCGGCACAGCGCGAGCCGTGTCCCGCTCCCGGCCTTATTCGTTTTTCGGCTCTATCTCCGAGGTTTTTAGGGCGATACGAAAAGTTGTCCGCCCAAAAGGTGCGTCTCGTCGGGACGCACCTTTTGGCCCGACAACTTTTCATGTCCGACCGACCGTTCGGGTACCTGTCCGAGTGGTAAGTGANGAACATCGAACCAAATCGACAGTTTTCGCTAGGTCGGACAAATCCTCCCACTCTAACCCATAACCCTCCGTGTAAATGCGTACTTACAATCTTGACGTAAGTACGATTTTTAAACGACAACAGTCAGTATACTTTAGTCCAGTAAAAATAATAAGCTGACTTAGTAAGATAAACATGCCCTACCAAAGTGAAATTCTCTGAACAATTATCAGAAGTGTCAATTTGGTAAATTTTATTTAAAGGAAGACAATATTTATGAAAGGTCCTCACAGTGGATTCAGAACAATTGTAGCCAACATGCATAACTATTTACCCGGTAAAGGGCAGAACCAGCACCCTGGAGATACTGGCACTGGGTGTCTGGAGGATACACCTGACCGGCAAGGTCACTTAACTATGGGTCAAGGTCAGATGTGTTGGAGCTAGCCGTACGAGAAGACAAGCAGTTTTTATTGGTACTGAAAAACGGAAACATAATTATATAATTAAAGCTTTTTGGGAAGGCAGACAATATTTATGAAAGGTGCTCACAGTGGATACAGAACAACTGTAGCCGACATGCATGAATGTTTACCCGGTAAAGGGCAGAACCAGCACCCTGGAGATACTAGCACTGGGTGTCCGGAGGATACACCTGACCGGCAAGGTCACTTAGGTATGGGTCAAGGTCAGATGTGTTGGAGCTAGCCGTAATGGTTGTTAGACAGTTCGCGTCGGCGCTGTAGTAGTTGATAAATCAAGAATATGTGAGTGATTATAACTTTTTTATTTCTTAACTTTTTTCAAAAATTTAAACGCATTCGTGGTCAGCCACATGACAGCATATAGAGTTTCATATATATACAATAATGTAGATACAAAATTTAAAAAAAAAATAAAGAAAAAAATCATATATGATAAAGATTTTTCAAACACAAAAGTGCATTGAGCTATGCGAACAGGTTTTTCAAACACAAAAGTGACGGAGCCGCTGCTCGGACAAGACGGTTTATGGACTTAGAAATTTTGGCTCGATTTTTTTGGCTGAAAACGACTAAGTCCAAAAACCTTTTTCTGTTCGAGGTTGAAAGCGAAACTGGCCCGCTTTTGTCGGTTTTGCTANCGGGGACGTGTGGGCTTCGTATTGACGGAGTCGCTGCTCGGACAAGACGATTTATGGACAGAAATTTTGGCTCGATTTTATGGCTGAAAACGACTAAGTCCGTGAAAAATCGACTTTTTTATTAATAGGAGGAGCCCGGCAAGGGTGGGTGCAAAAGACGCGGCCTGACTAGGGCTCGCATCGGGCATCATCGCCTGGCCGCCAACCCCGAGCAGAATTAATTTTTTTGGACTTAGAAATTAGTTAGGGTTACTAACCCTAACGAAAAATTTCAAAGTCCCAAAACAATAATTCCGCTCGGTGTTAGCGGCCGGGCGATGATGCCCGATGCGAGCCCTAGTCAGGCCGCGTCTTTTGCACCTTTTCGCTCGGTGTTGGCGGCCGGGCGATGATGCCAGATGAGAGGCAGAATTGTTTTCCAGTTGCTTTTTTTTTATAAAAAAGACTTGAATAAACAAAAAAAAAAAATCTGTTNACAGATTAAAATTTACCATTAAAAATCCACTTCCGTCATATCTTATTGTATTATGACTATCACCTATTTTTGAGCGTTGTCCTAATAGAATTGTCACATCTAATTGAATACATGATGCAACACAATAACATAGATGAGTTGCGCTCTGGCAAAATGGGGCTAAATGCATGTGGAATTTGTCATCTGTCAGCGGTAGGACGGCGGGGACCTCGGGCATCGGTAGCTTCGTCTCGAAGTTGCCTACCTTCCTAGGTGGGTCGGGGACGTATTGGCTTCGTCTTGACGGAGCCGCTGCTCGTACAAGGCGATTTATG
>VMBQ01005724.1:52500-66607 GCA_007657795.1 Dreissena rostriformis
GCTAACAAAAGTGCTCTTTCCCCTCGCGGGGGTCGGAGCTTCGTTGCAAGTATTAGCTCCATAATTGTCGCAGTTATTGTGTGTGTACTCATGCCTACCTTGACGGAAACTTGAAGGTGCCTCGATCGGTCCATTCTTCTGAAAGGATACGACGCCGGTCGTCATCTGACAACGTTTTAACCGAACAACATGGATCTGGATATGACGGTGGAATATTACAGGAATTCATTTGGTTTGAAATAATCGCGCTACAGTAAAAACAAAACTTTGTTTACCGCTTTGTATATGCACAGGAAACTCTTAGTCACTCGATCAGACGGTCTGAACAATATAATGGTTTTAAACCATAAATGCTTGAGAGGTTACATAATACTATTAAGAATGCGCTATCCATTCTTAATTTGGGTGCATTTGGGAGTAAAAAGGCTACGCTTGCTTTCTTAGTTTTGAATATGAACTCGTTGAACACGTTTTATGTCCAAAATATTTGATGTTTGAATTCTCTAGGGGTAACCCCCCATAGCCTTCGATTGTTTTTGCATTTTCGGGCGTTTTATTTTGTATTCGATTTTTCATAATGATGTGCAGGCACGTGCCTACACTGCCTACGCACAGCTACACGCCTGCGTATCATTCTCGTATTTACCTTCTTTTTAATCATATTCACATCATCATTCCTGTATCTTCGACGTACAGGCATCCGGTAATCATCAATCACGGTAATTAACATTTGTCTTATAAACATGAGGTATTGTTCAATATTTCCTAATTACTTAAATCCACTTGCATCATATCCATGTGCACTTCAATTCCAAAGGAAATGACGTCATTGTGTCGTCACTAAATACTAGTATCGCGGAAATGATTCCGCGTTCCTATGATGATGCGAGTCTGAATACATAAATTGTTAAATTTTAATACATTTTAAGTTATCAATTCCATAACATTATTAATTTTAATCTGGACATCTTCAGGATTTTTACAATAATAAAAAAACGCGCTTTAAATGGTTTAATCTGATATTCTAAGATAAATGACAATAATCGCACTGATAAACGACAACGTGTATGCATCTGTATTTCTGAGTTAAATGTTAACAAAATGTACAATATGCTATTGCCTTTTAATGACTACACACAGGGTGTATCCATGGTATCGGGGCATCGTACTGAATCATATATATCTGTGATACAAATGTTAAGGTTNGACGATGATGATGATGATGATGATGATGATGATGATCTTTACACCTGGCACTTCCGTTCTGATACGAAATGTATCGACTGATTGAATTTCAAAATGTATGTGCCGCAAGAACAGGACTTAAGAATCCACGGCCCTGCTGAAACAATCCCGGCCGAGGACTCCGACACCCCACCCACCCTCTCTCAGGCGTAGTCGCCGGCTTTCTTTACCAAAGAATCTCAGACCACCCAAATATCTATAAGCGTAGATTAAAAAAGAATCAAAGAGAGAAAACAAATCAATAAAATATGTATACATGTTAAGAATATGTCTATTTATAAAATGTGCTTATTTTTGTTATTTATGACAGAGGCGTTATTTATGTACGACTTGTTGTAAATCAAGTTTTACTTTAAACTTAAACTTAATAACTACCCGACATCCACGCGATATGCCAAGTAGCCAAAACAACACAAAAAACCCTTATACAAGGGAGTCCACCCAAACCCAACGTATGGGATAATCGAGCCGGAGTTCCTTTCTCGTATAGCTGTGATTGCCTTAAATCCGTATGTATCGCTTGTATGAATCAGATGAGCAGCAACCCAGCATCATTATGTCCTTTGGCGGTACACCTCTTATTGCCAGGTCAGTGGCTCTGCATATGCGGAAAGTATTAGATTAACTTCTTTGATGCCATAAACCGCACAAACGAGGCTTTTCTACAAGACAGACGAAACTTTTTGTCTGATAACCGTGTCGCCCTTATTATGGCAAAACGCTGCTTTAACCGGATTTTAGTTACTCAAGTATTCCGCCAGGGTGGCTTAGAGACGTTTTCTCCCGCGGTAACGTTATTATAACGGGATAACCTTTCTAATTTGTTTTTTTGCTATGTAAATTGTGAACGACGTCACTCTTCCACTGGGAGTTATGGATTTGCCTTGTTGCCTCTAATTCGCTGATGCGGAAAAAGACGAAATTTGCGCATGAAAATATTGCCCGAGACAATTTGGTTTTCCGTTTGTTGTTTCATATCCCATGCAAAATATTTCTAATTTCAGTCAGTACTGCCTTTGTAATCGGACTCCTCATATCTTGAAGGTGTCGCCTTGATCACCCTTCGTAATATGTATTTTCTCAAAAAATGCTATGAATGTCATGGATACCCTAAGTTGTATGTATGTAGTTTATGCTCGAAATGTAAATCTTTATAGTATAAGATGGGCAGTTTGTTTCCAAACAGTATGCCTTAAACCGTACTATATGTTGTTTAGGTATCGGTTATGTCATGTTAAAACATATTTTACAAGCATGAAACGCGTTTAGCGCAGTGGCGTTGTTCTCGTCTGCCTCGGCTGCTAGTCGCCGGAACCGCGGTGTGCACGAGAAATAGCGACGCACACGCAAATGTATGTCCCTGTGACGTTTGGCTCTCTTAAAAGTATATAGTAATATAGACATTTGATTGTTAAAAGTTTTACAATGGCCATGACTTTGTCCTTCTTAAATGATAAGGTAATGAGAATGTGAACTAAGCTATTATTATCACAATTAAACCTTTCTGCATTTGCTTAAAAAAGTCCTTCTATGATCGGAAACCATTCTAAGACAGTATTATCGACGTAACGTAAAGTCCGTCCACCCAGAAAATTGCGCATGTGATGTACATGTTTTCTTAATAAAATTTTCATTTTTTAACATAGCGTCATGATAATTATATCAAACGAATCAGCTGCAAAATGCGCATTTCACATTTATATAATACAAAAAACAGACATACCGACATTTAAGGAAAACCTTTGTTTTTAATTACAATAATGCTTAAAAATACGATGTAGAGATGTAACATAAAACGTTGATGTAATACGGATAACATTATTTTTCCGCCGAAGCAAACTTTCGATTCGGCGGGAAAATTTATCGTCTGATGCGGCAGACGTCAATGATTGCATGACGTCATTTTCACGCAAACCCGTCAAACAGATCAACAATGGTGACGAAAAAAGAGAGAGGTAAGTTTTGTAGAGATCGCATTTTTTGCGACTTTTTTTACTAATTTGATTTTCGCACTTCCATTGCGTTATCATTGAATAAAAAATGAAAACAATAATTACATTTTAGAAATGCGTTTTTTTCTAAAATTTGATTCATATTAGATTTATGTTCATAGCGTAAAAACTGGCCATCTCATTGCCATTTACAATTGTACCAAAAATCTCACAAAAATGACAAAAAAACGAATTTTAAGTGTTCACAATTTTTTAAACAATATAGTTCGCTCAATTTTGAAAATTTTGACAAATAAAAAAAATGAGATATGTGTTTTTTGTATGAAATTTTCATTAAAAATTTCGTCTAGATAGAGTCATCAATGACTGATTTATTCAAGTTTTACTTTGTACAAAAAATGTCACGTTTTTGTACAAAATCCCGACGTTCGACGTTGCAGTTGTAGTCTTTTTACGCATACCGTGATACGGGTCATGATGAGCTATCACAATTTATTATATATAAAATAATTAATTGAACAGTACTTCACAATTGTACAGTGTATAGAGTACCTTGCAGTCACATAACACAATTAAGTTCTGTGAAAGTGAGATGCGTTGTTCAGCGAAGAGTTGAAGATCAAGTCTTAACAAATGGCGGTCCAGCTGTGTTGCAATTTGATTGAACAATACTTCTCAAATGTAATAATTAAGTTACAATCTTGATGATACACTAAAAGTGTTTAGTTTAAAGGGACATAAAACAGAGTATTGAGCGAGGACGCATTTTCGGATGATTTCATGTTTTAAGAACATAGTAAAATTAACGCATGTATTTTTTTATCCCGTAGCTTTTACCGTTTTCAATTTATTTAACAGATAAGCTTGAATACGCAATACGGCTCGCTAACGCAAAATCTCTGATAAAAGAACGTCAAAAACAATATAGGCACCAACTCTATGAGAAAAACAGACCGAAACTTGAAAATACTGAAATATCATCAGATGCTTTAAGAAAAAGAAATGAAAGAGAAAGAAAACGAAAAGATGAGGAACGTACACGAGAGAAAAAATAAAAAGATGAGGAACGTAAAAGAAAATCTACTGAATATCGAAGGCGCTGGCGCCAAAACAAATTAGACAAACAGTCAAGTTCAAATGACACTTTACAAACACCATTTGCGAATTGGATGGCAAAAGGATCACAGAGCGGTCCGAAAATTAATGTTTGCCCTCCCAAAAAACCCTAAAAAACGGACGCATTCTGTCAAAGCTTACCTAAAAACTAAATCTCCAACAGTCCAGACTTAAGTGGACAAACGTATTATTATTAATCAAGAAGAAGAAATGATGGATTCCTTGGCAAGGAATGTAATTGAAGATGTACGTTCAGTTGTACATAAATTGAAAAAAGATAACTCATCTGAAAATATCCAATGTGTAAACAGTGTAATTGCATCAATAAGTGGAGAAAACATTACAGAAGCAAAACAGCGTCGAAAGTTAGCAAATGCACTAGGGTTACCGTTAAAACGAATTAGCAAAGGCCATAGGGTAAGGACGAATGTTATCAAGTCTGAAAAAAAGTTTATGGGCGTTTACCAAAGCGAAGACACGTTCTGACGGCATACCAGACGAAGACAAGAAGGCTGCGTATGACTTCTGGCTTAACTCGTCGAATTCCCGACCTACGAGAAATAAAAAAGACATTAAGAGAATGAGAACTGGACCAAAGGCATACGTCTCACATATGATACACGTTATTGAAAAAACACAAACAGAGGTATACAACGAGTTTGAAACGAAGTTTCATCACCAAAAAATGTCGTTGAAGACATGTGAACGTTGCAAGCCTTACTTCGTCCGCGGTGTCAGGCCAAGTGATAGAGAAACATGTTGCTGCCGTTACCATACATAGATTAAGACTGTAGTAGTTTTATTAGTAGTAGTTTTATTTTGGCACTGATACACAAATGAAGACTGTCTTCAAGAGTTGTATGAAATATAGACAAGAACTTCTTGCTGAGAAAGTTAAATTTCAGTACATGTTTCGAGTTTATGAGAGTGTGACTGACATGTGTAATGAAAGCCTGTGTGAGGCAGATACAGGGTGCTACCATAAACTTACCTGTCGCAAGCGTGACTGTGCTGACTGTGGTGTACAGTATATTGAATTTATGCCAGAACAGACTGGTGAATCTGAAAGTGTGTGTGATGTGAAATGGGAAAAAATTGAATACTGTAACATCAAGGGGAAAGGAGGAAAACATGTAAGAAAATTAATTCCTGTGAAAAAAGAAACATCACATTCAGAAATGACGAAGCATTTGAAGGGTTAGGGTTAGCACCGGATCCGTCAAAGTCTACACACATGCGAGGAACGTCTAGTGTAGGGGAACACCTCTTTCAGCGCTCTAAAACCGAGAGAAAGCCGCTTTTCCGACCTAGCTACCCGTCCCCCGCTTACTACTACCGAGAAAATTGACAAGTCCGTCAACACATTTCGCTTGAAAATTTCTAAGTCCAAAAACCGTCTTGTCCGAGCAGCGGCTCTGTCAGCGGTAGGACGGGGTAGACCTCGGGCATCGGTAGCTTCGTCTCGACGTTGCCTACCTTCCTCGGTGGGTCGGGGACGTATCGGCTCCGTCTTGACGGAGCCGCTGCTCGGACAAGACGATTTATGGTCTTAGACATTTTAGCGAACATTTCGCTTTAAAATTTCAAAGTCTAAAAAGCACCCAGCATGCGCAGCGGCTCCGTCAAGACTTCACAATGAAAATTTCTAAGTATAAAAAGCGCCTAGCCTGCGCAGCGGGACCGTCGTCCGAGAGAGATCTCGAGCCGCTTGCTAGCTACCCGTCCTCCGCTAACTACTACCGAGGAAATTGACATGTACAAAATGACACCAGCCCGAACAACGGCTCCGTCAACACATTTCGNAGCCTGCGCAGCGGCACCGTCGCCGTCCGAGAGAGACGGCTCGAGAGCCGCTTGCAAGCTACCCGTCCGAGAGAGACGGGGCCTCGCTCGCCTGCCTCAGCGCGTTCCCCGTACTAGGTACTATCGAAAAATTTACAAGTCCGAAATGCCACCAGCTCGAGCAGCGGCTCCATCGCCGAGAGACAGAGAGACGGGGCCTCGCTCGCCTGCCTCAGCGTTCCCCGTACACGGTATTACTATCGAAAAATTTACAAGTCCAAAATGCCACCAGCTCGAGCAGCGGCTCCGTTCTTAACGTTCAACAGTACGAGTTGCTCCCCTCTGACGGAGTCAGTTCCAGTTGCTCCCCTTTGACCGTAGAAAACAATGGTCTCCGAAATGTATAAGTATAAAAACCACCCAACATGCGCAGCGGCACCGTCACCGTAGTCAGCTCAAGCAGCTATCAAGCAGCGTCCCCAGTGTTCCCCGTCACCCGTACTACTAGTAATACTGAAATTATTGACAAGTATAAAAGTCGACCAACACGCGCAGCGGCGCTGTCGCTCGTGAAAAAATGTGAAAACAAGGTCCCCGTTCACGCAGCGAAGCGGACTTTAACTTTCTCGTGAGAGAAAGAGTGTGGGGTCTTGTTAGGCTACTCACTGAACATGTCTGCAGGGCCATGTAGCAGCGAGGCGGACTTTAACTGTTTAACACGGGTAGCTGTAGCCGACTCGTAGGCAGGCAGGACCGTCATACCATTCGCCCGTCTGAGTGCGGACAACTGGCGTGCTGCTGGACCCTGTGCCCCGAGCCGACTTGTGTGTATACCGCCGAGCCGTCGAGACGCATACCATTCGCCCGTCTGAGTGCGGACAACTGGCGTGCTGCTGTCGACGGACGGACCCTGTAGCGGCCCTGTACTACCCCGAGCCGTCGTGTGTTTATACCTCGAAGTAGCCGACTTGACTAGTAGGAAATTCGCCCGTCTGAGTGCGGACAAATCTCGACACCTCTTGCTTGGCACTTTACCCTGGTCAAAATGATCGACAGGCCGTTACTGATAATCATGATCAAGTGGGCTTTTGCCTTTTGCTCTCCGCGAGGATTTCGTTCTCGCTGAGCTCACCTTTGGACACCTGCTTTCGTTCAAGTTTGACTATACTAGTAGTCTAGACACCATGTAGGGCATTACAGACCTGTTATTGCTCAATCTCGCGTGCCTAAACGCCACTCGTCCCTCAAAGAAGCTCGCAGGGGCGNATTTTGGCGAACATTTCGCTTGAAAATTTCTAAGTCTAAAAAGCACCCAGCATGCGCAGCGGCTCCGTCAAGACTTCACAATGAAAATTTCTAAGTATAAAAGGCACCTAGTCTGCGCAGCGGGACCGTCGTCCGAGAGAGACCTCGTGCCGCTTGCTAGCTACCCGTCCTCCGCTTACTACTACCGAGGAAATTGACAAGTACATAATGACACCAGCCCGAACAACGGCTCCGTCAACACATTTCGTTTGAAAATTTCTTAGTCTAAAAAGCACCCAGCCTGCACAGCGGGACCGTCGTCCGAGAGAGAGAGACCACCTCGCTCGCCTGCCTGCCTCAGCGTTCCCCGTACTAACTACTACCGAGGAAATTGACAAGTACAAAATGACACCAGCCCGAACAACGGCTCCATCAACACATTTCGCTTGAACATTTCTAAGTCCAAAAAGCACCCAGCCTGCACAGCGGGACCGTCGTCCGAGAGAGACCTCGAGCCGCTTGCTAGCTACCCGTCCTCCGCTAACTACTACCGAGAAAATTGACAAGTACAAAATGACACCAGCTCGAGCAGCGGCTCCGTCAAGATGAAAATTTCAAAGTCTAAAAAGCACCCAGCCTGCGCAGCGGGACCGTCGTCCGAGAGAGAGAGAGACCACCTCGCTCGTCTGCCTCAGCGTTCCCCGTACTAACTACTCGAGAAAAATTTACAAGTCCAAAATGCCACCAGCTCGAGTAGCGGCTCCGTCTACACGTTCAACAGTTCGAGTTGCTCCCCTTTGACGGAGTCAGTTCCAGTTGCTCCCCTTTGACCGTAGAAAACAATGGTCTGCGAAATTTCTAAGTATAAAAACCACCCAACCTGCGCAGCAGCACCGTCACCGTAGTCTCAAGCAGCTACCCGTCCCCCGTCAGCTAACTACTAGTACTCGATACTGAAATTATTTCAAAGTATCAAAGTCGACCACCACGCTCAGCGGCGTTGTCGCTCGTGAAAAATGGTGAAAACAGTGTCCCCGTACACGCAGCAAANCACGCGCAGCGGCGCTGTCGCTCGTGAAAAATGTGAAAACAGGGTCCCCGTTCACGCAGCAAAGCGGACTTTAAATTTCTCGTGAGAGAAAGAGTGTGGGGTCTTGTTAGGCGGCCGGCCAGCTCAGCTCATCTCAGCTCAGCTCAGCTACTGGCTGGGGAAGGCTACTCACTGAAAATTTCTGCAGGCAGGGCCATGTAGCAGCGAGGGGGACTTTAACTTTTTAACACGGGTAGCCGGGGTAGCTGTAGCCGACTCGTAGGCAGGCAGGACCGTCATACCATTCGCCCGTCTGANCAAAGGCGACCCTAGCGAGGTCAAGACCTGGGACAGATGTTTTATGTAGACATTGTAAACAAGCCCCTGAAACGGTGGGGCATATTTCTGGAAACTGTCTCAAGGTCAAAGGATATTGTATAAGACGACACGACGCGCTGGTGGCCGCGATCGCAGAAAAGGCTAAGGCTAAGGGATGGAATATTGATATTGAGCCCAAACTGAGTGTGGACGTGCAGGGTGCTCCGTGCCGGTTAAAACCGGACATGGTAATGGTGAAAGATAATCATGCTGTCCTACTAGACCCAACCGTGGTGACTGAGAGCAACGCTGGGGTACACAAGGCCAACGCTCTGAAGTTTGAGAAATACAAAATCTTAGCGGAAACCTTAAAACAAAAGTACCATGTCAACAAGGTGAGCATCAAAGGCCTAGCCGTCGGTGCGCTCGGCGGTTGGCATTCCGAAAACTCGAAAACCCTAGGTATCCTAGACATAGAGGACAAAGGCTTTGAAGCACACCTATGTAGACTAGCGCTCAAAGGAACCATAAACCTTTGCGGTTTATTTATGGACGGATACGTCCTGAAGCAGAGGCCAATAGAGCCGGCGGCTGGCACTGGCACAGAGTGCAGGCCGTGAAATACGCATCCGACCGTAGTACAGCCCAGCCTCCTCATTGATTAATCCAGCGATCACGATAGAGTCGCGGATGGGTCAACCCCATGGCCAACCCAAAGTCCTCTTCAGGACTACAAACACCGCGTGGACTGTGAAGCAGGTTCTTAAGAGAGTCATAGTTACTCCCGCCGTTTACCCGCGCTTGGTTGAATTTCTTCACTTTGACATTCAGAGACCTGGGCAGAAATCACATTGCGTCAACACCAGGTGACGGCTATCGCAATGCTTTGTTTTAATTAGACAGTCGGATTCCCCTGGTCCGCACCAGTTCTAAGTTGGCCGTTAGTCGCCGGCCGAAGCGAGCGAGCAGCCCGAGAGCCACCCGCCGCAAGCTGCGGCGGTCCACGGGCAGGCTTGGGCGAGCGGTTCGGACTCGGCCCGTTTGACGGGGCCTCGCACAAACCGCGCCCGCACCCGGCCCGCTTTCCACCGCAGCCCGACCGGCCCGGCCCTTAGAGCCAATCCTTTTCCCGAAGTTACGGATCTATTTTGCCGACTTCCCTTACCTACATTGTTCTATCGACTAGAGGCTGTTCACCTTGGAGACCTGCTGCGGATATGGGTACGGTCCGGCACGAGATTCACACCGTCTCGCTCGGATTTTCAAGGGCCGACAGAGGCGCTCCGGACACCGCAAGAGCCGCGGTGCGTTGCGGCAACAACGTCCCTATCTCCGGGCAAGCCGATTCCAGGGAGTCCGTGCCTTACTGAGAAAAGAGAACTCTCACCGGGGCCTCTGCCGACGTCTCCGAGGTCGTTTGCGTTGCCGCACTGGTCCCGCAAGCGGGACGCTCTCCGTGCTCGGGTTCGGGAATATTGACCCGATTCCCTTTCGCTGGGAGCAGGGCGTCTTTNTATCATCTGCCAACAGTTCTGTGTGTCTGTCTATTCTTTAATATGTCTTTGTTTAATATCATCTGCCAACAGTTCTGTGTGTCTGTCTATTCTTTAATATGTCTTTGTTTAATATCATCTGCCAACAGTTCTGTGTGTCTGTCTATTCTTTAATATGTCTTTGTTTAATATCATCTGCCAACAGTTCTGTGTGTCTGTCTATTCTTTAATATGTCTTTGTTTAATATCATCTGCCAACAGTTCTGTGTGTCTGTCTATTCTTTAATATGTCTTTGTTTAATATCATCTGCCAACAGTTCTGTGTGTCTGTCTATTCTTTAATATGTCTTTGTTTAATATCACCTGCCAACAGTTCTGTGTGTCTGTCTATTCTTTATTATGTCTTTGTTTAATATCATCTGCCAACAGTTCTGTGTGTCTGTCTATTCTTTAATATTTCTTTGTTTAATATCATCTGCCAACAGTTCTGTGTGTCTGTCTATTCTTTATTATGTCTGTGTTTAATATCATCGACCAACAGTTCAGTGTGTCTGTCTATTCTTTAATACGGCTTTGTTTAATATAAATTTCCAATCATTCTTTCGTATGTTCATGTTTCATATAGATCTATATTATTGCTAAGTAATCGTTTTTCTATAACCTATTCTAGTTGCACATTAGCTAATTCATGCGTGTTAATACTATTGCCAGTTGCCACGACACACGTGCATTGATTTTTTTTAATTATGTAATTTCATAATGCTTTTAAACAACCATTGTGTCTGCAAATGTATATGTTATAAAATCTTTTTAGAAAAATAAAATCGAGTTACTGTTTGAAATAATGTTATCTATAAAAAGTTATACAAACAAATGTGGGATTTTAAACCACTTTTTTACGGTTTCTTGTTGATAAAGACGGCGATGGACTGTAATGAATTCCATATTATACCATTTCCTGAATTTTTTCATGTAATTTAAGATTTGGCTAATATTTCCACTTATTTCATTCCATAGTGCCTCCGTACAATAAAAACCCATATCATTGCCCTGTTAAGCAGTGAAGATTGGGCTCTTTTAATTGTAAAACGATTTACAAACTTCCTGTAGTGTTGATAACGTTAATTTAGTAGCAGACTTATGGTCATAATAACAAGTGTGTTTTCTTTTTGTTCTCCTCATAATATACTATCAATTAGACATTGTTTTGCAACTTTGAAGACATTTTACCGTGTAATAAAAAAATACTTGGCATTTTTGTCATGCCGCACCCTTGGTAAAAATATGCTCTAGCCGACATGATCTCATATTAAATATGTTTTATTTATAGCAAATGTAATACTTTTTTTTACAGTTTTATCGAAATCCATTAGCATAATAATAATCATAATAATAACAATAAGTATGCGATGTTTAAACAAACAATATAAAGAAAATAAGGACAAAGTCAACCAGGATAAATATGTGTTCTAAACTTCAAAATCAGTTGTGGGCATTTGGATAAAAGGTATAGGTTGTTGTAGTCCACCAGCATTATGTACATACATTTTCTAATACCAAACAACCAAACAACCTGCCAAATATTGCTTTTAGAACATATAGAGTGTCAAAAAAATAATTATTATGTTTCTATAAATAGCCTGGGTACATAAATTATTAGTTTAGATAATAATTTGCAAATTAGCTGAATGACTGCTTGTTCCATCTGTTATCTAAACCAAACGCTTTTTTTTTACAGTTCTCTCTTTTTAGCAGTTATACTATTAGCAGTGGTCCTGTCGATCATTTGAATGCAATTCCATCGCCATCAAAATTCATAGGGGTCGGGTTTCAAAACATGTGGTGGTGATAAATTATTACTAATGTTAAAGTGTAACTCGTGTTAGTGAGCTTAAACGAATGGGTCAGTTATACCTTTTGCATGTCATTCAAAGGGTAGAAGGATGGCTCAATTTCATCTGCAAGCATGGGATTTTAAGTAGAATACCAATTTAATAAATACAACAATATATACCGGTAATAACACAGGGTTTAAACATAAAACTATTTTGAATATATGCCACAATATTTCAAATTTATCGCGCTTGAACTTCAGCAAACCCACCACACAACTCTTATTTTTTCAAAAGACGGTTTGTTTGCTTTCCAAACTTAGTATGAATTATACGTCCTATTAATTGGCCTTTTCTGAAAACATGACCGCCAAACCGAAAAAAACTATTTTACAGTTGGATTTAAATCTGAGACCATAACGGATGCTTTCGACAAGTTCTGTAGAGTTAGGGACAGGATCAACGAAATTTTGGCTGCGGTGGTGAAACTACTTTGATACTCGCGGGACAACACCGAGCAGACGGTTCCGCTGTCAACCGGGTAGCGATCCGCCAAGGTTCTTCGCGAGCAGGACGCTGAAGCTGATTCGGCAATCGTTCGCTTCTCCCCTGTGCTTCCAATGCGCGGCCTCGCTTCAAACCACTTGCGGACAACATGGGTTCGTAGCGCGGGCGGCAGCCAATACTTCGACCGCTTGTCTGACTTTGGCGGCTTCACCACCGCGCTGCCTTAAGTAGACAGTCGGAGCATGGCCGGTCGTTCTTAGATTGGAGATGCCTTAGGCTTCGATTGTTAGTAATGATCCATCCGAAGGTTCACCTACGCACACATTGTCTCAATGTTTACGACCTCTTCTACAGTCAACTGGCTTATATTCTCTGCGCATCGAGAGCCGATCTGGAGACCGGCCAAAGGGTCCAATCCGATGAGCATATTGACTGGAGTGATCTGTAGTAGGGACGTTCAGTGTGTAAACATGACAGGGATGTTATCAACACGAGCTGATGACCAGCGCTTAGTATGAATTACTCGTTCATATGGAGAAATTACCAGACCAATCCCTAGCAAGAATGGGATTCAACGGATTTTCCGGCCCTCTCGAACCAGGAAGAACGCACGCCGATACATTCTATGTAGCACTTGTGCGGCCAGAACATCAAAGGGCAATAAATACCTGTTATTGTTCAATCTTGCGTGGCTTAACGCCACTCGTCCCTCTCAACAGCTCGAGAGGCGCAGAAGAGGACGCCCGAGCTATTTAGCAGGCAAGAGTCTCGTTAGTTGTCGGAATTAACCAGACATATTGCTCCACCAACTAAGAACGGATATGTACAACCACCCACCGAATCAAGAAAGAGCTCTCAATTTGTCAATCCTCGCAGTGTCCGGGCCGGATGAGGTTCCCCGGGTTGAATCAAATTCAGTCACAGGCTGCAACTCATGGTGGTGTCCTTCTGTCAATTCCTTTAAGTCACGGCTTTTCCACCATNCCACCCACCGAATCAAGAAAGAGCTCTCAATCTGTCAATCCTCGCAGTGTCCAGGCCGGGTGAGGTTCCCCGTGTTGAGTCAAATTAAGCCACAGGCTCCACTACCTAGGTAACCCAGCCAGGGGGTCTCGTCGCCGAGAACACCGAGTGTGAAGCAGAACTCACACACGGAGCTATCTGGATGATCCTGCCAGTACAGCGAGGGGACGAACACGACAGCCTTTGGCGGGAGCTCGGGGAGACCAGGGGAGTCGCGAACCCTGTTCGACTCGAGCCGCCGCCGCTGGTCCCTCTTTGCTACGGTGCTGCGTAAGTTCACAACGGGCGACTCGCAGTATATGCGAACGTCGTCCGAGGGGACGAACGACAGCTTTTGGCAGCTCGGTGACACTAGGGCTGGTTATCGGCGAACACACGCTATAGCAGCAGCAGCAGCGAGAGACGTCTCGATGCAGCGCTCACGCTAACCACCGAACCGCCGCTGGTCCCTGGTAATTCTCGCGGAGAAAACTCTCGTCACCGAGAAATAATATCTGGTTGATCCTGCCAGTAGTCATATGCTTGTCTCAAAGACTAAGCCATGCATGTCCAAGTACACGCCTT
>VMBQ01005725.1:4740-24749 GCA_007657795.1 Dreissena rostriformis
CGGCCATCTTGGCGGCCATTTTGGACGCTGTGTTGGATTTGTGTGTAATAAAATAAACTTAAACAATGTCTGATGATCTTAATGTGTTCTTCCCCTCCCCCTGAAACCTATGTATAGACACCAAAATCATCAAATTTGAGTGGATAGTAACATAGTTATGATCATTAATAGGTTTTGGCGGCCATCTTGGCATCCATTTTGGACGCCATGTTAGATTTCTGTGTAAAATAATTAACTTACACTTTGTCTGATGATATAAATGTGTTCTTTGTCCCCTGAAACCTGGGTATAGATACCAAATTCATCAAATTTGAGTGGATAGTTACATAGTTATGATCATTAATAGGTCTTGGCGGCCATCTTGGTTGCTTTTTGAAAAAAACTTTTGATACGTTTTAAAGGACCTTCTACCCTACCAGGATCAGTTAAAATACCTTTTGTAGCTATTTTTGGGGGGTCAAAGTGTATATTGATTTTACTATCAATCAGAATAAAATATTTGTCAACTCTTATCAAGTAATCATGTTTTTGTTGTATTTTTCACATTTTCCTGTATGCCTGGTGGCCATATTGGAAGTTATTTAACAGGTTTCCATAGAAACATAACTGCAAAACCTATTCATGGTATAAGAGTGAAGTAATTTAAGTTCACTTTAAAATATAATCTGGTAAAGTATTATCAACTAAATTCAAAACAAACAGAAAGATACATGGAATGAACGGTATTTTTCATTATTTTTTACCTTTGACCTTACATATGACCTTGACCCTGACCTTCAGTGACAACTTTCATGCATTATTTCGTTGAGCATTTAAGACATTCACAATATTAACAAGCAATTTAATTGTATCAAATGTACATGGAAAAATATGACCATCTTCTTATCATTACCCAATTTTAAAAGAAATGGCGGCCATCTTGGCCGCCATCTTGGATTTCTCAGCTCGCCACGATTTATGCCAATTTATGCCGGTGGTCTGATAAACTTCAAGGTATCCCGATCATTTTGGTATATGACATGGCTTGTTGCAACATGGTGTCCAGGTCCCTGTTTCTAAAAGGGCTGAAAGTCACCCTACCAAAGAGCGAGTCATCAAGCATAAATAAATAATGTGTGGGATTTAAGTATGAAGAACATTAGGTCCTTCCGTGCCAGCAAATTCAAAATGTGTTTACCCTGAGTGAGTTCTTCCACTTCTAGCTTACATTTTGACCTGACTAGACCAACGAACTATTTGACCAAAAAAAAACAGCATGTTCGTCTCTTATTATGAGGTCTAATTGACGTTGGTGTTTGACGGAGCAGGTAGATGGCACACGACGTGTCATTCGTTGTGACCACCCACAACAGTGTTCGGTTATCTTAAATTGCTCCATAGTAATCCGAGCATGGTCGCTGTTAACAAAAGTTATGAGCAGCTATGAAGTATCACCAGTGTACGATAATGCTGATTGCATTTTTTGGCTGTGGTTAGCATTTTAAAAAGCAACAAATGTTTCAAGCATCCAGTAGACTATGGCTCCAATAGTTTGGCTATTAAAATAGCACCATTGATCTATTCAAAAAAAGTTTAAATGTTTAAATTAAAATTTCAGGATATGTACAGAAGACGTGATTTATAGGGATGTTATGAGAGCACAATCGAGCATCATCACCATTACAAATCTAGGACGTATATCCGAGTATCTTGTTTGAAAACCCCGTCTCTATATTTCTCTTATACTCAGAGAAGCCATTCACTACTGGGTTGACTTTTTTGCACCATGGCACCATGGCAGAGAATGGAGAAAAACGCGCATTAGCAATAGACAACACACCTGTCAAACATAACAAAGATGAATAAAAAAATTATCACAAATGCTGCCATTCTATAATTTTGCAAATGTGAAAACTTTGTACCAGAAGCTATTTAATTTATTCGATTAATTCAAAAGTGTCCATCAACAATAGCCTTGTTGCTTGGTGCTTAGGACATAGAGAGAACATATAAGAGTTCCCTTTAAAACTTTTCGGTATAGATTTTTTTGCAGTGGACAGCTGACATGTGTTATTTGGCAATCCGAATAAGTACTGAATCGTAAGAATGAACTATGTCCATGTTGTGAAAAGCGGTTCATAGCCGAACAAAAGCTACACAAAAATACGGCAATGCCCGCTATTGCTCGGGTTACCAAAGGACTAGAACTAAAGCAAAATATTCTTTACTCCTGGAAGCAGCCATCAAAGAATCCGCGTGGCAGCAGGACGCGTACAACGAGAGCGCAAAACAACACATATTCATGAAAACTAAGAACATGTTCCGGATGTTTCGTGCAGAAATGATGATTCCTGTATTTTTCAGATACATGAACGGGCACACTATAATATACCATGCAGTGATACTTTTAAAAGCACGCGAACATACAAGGCGAATGACACCTCAGGACGCACAGGAACATACCTAGCGCTTGAGATTTTCAGGGCGCGTGGGAACATACCTGGCGGGTGACACTTATGGGCGCACGGTGAC
Source organism: Dreissena rostriformis (assembly GCA_007657795.1). NCBI lineage: Eukaryota > Metazoa > Mollusca > Bivalvia > Myida > Dreissenidae > Dreissena > Dreissena rostriformis. Next base: position 7,252 of record VMBQ01005725.1, read on the forward strand.
ATACCTTCGCGACGCGGACTTTGTTGACATGACATGTGAGAGTGTGGGTCAAGAAATCACGATCATCATCATCATCATCATCATCATCATCATCATCATCATCATCATCATCATCATCATCATCATCATCATCATCGTCATCATCATCAGCAGCAGCAGCATCATTATCATCATCATTATCATCATTATCATCATCATCATCATCATCATCATCATCATCATCATCATCATCATCATCATCATCATCAACAACATCAACATCATCACCTTCAACATCATCATCATCATCATCATCATCATCATCACCAATTTTACCACCACCACCATCATCATCATCATCATCACCACCAAGACTACCACCACCACCACCACCATCATCATCATCATCATCATCATCAGCATCACAGTCATCAACATCATTATAATCATCATCATGATCCTCATCCTCATCCTCATTATCAAAATCATCAGTATCATTATCATCATCATCATTATCATCATCATAATCACCATCACCGTCATCGTTGCAACAACATGTGAGTGCAAGTTTCAAAGCGATGGCAACTAATGTGTGTTTATGCAACAGACGCAAACCATTTCGAGAATTCCGTTTAACCGCTTGAATTAATGCATTTGTGGGATTCATTTTTATATCTGACTGTACATATGTTAGGGCATTATTCTGACAATATCTTTTCTTATGAAAACCCAGAGATCTGTAACCGTATATTTTATAAATGTCATTTGTGGATGACAAAATCTTAAACTGGTATGAAGTTAGCATTGTACATTCAGTCATATCATAAATGGCATTTTACCAATTATATCGCAAAAATACAAGAAACGAGTGGTTTAGGTAAACACTCACGTCTTTGAGCACAATGGGGACACGCAACACACCTAAGCAATATCTAGATAAGACAGCATAAGCATCAATAAACCAGCACTTGCAGCTCACACGAAATTTACAAGAACCCATAAATCACGGATCAAGAAAACAAAAGATGTTTGGTAATATTTCAGAAAGCGGAAAGTTAAAAATATTGTTCCGCTTAGCTGTTTGAAAAGTCGACTTCATTTTAAATTATTGATCCCTAAGTACTACCGTCATGTTAGAGAACATAAATATTCAGTACTTAAGGGTTGTTACATTTATGACTCAATCTTGATGGAACTTGGTCAGACTGTATTTCTCAAGAGCATCGAGGCCATGTTTGGATCTGAGTTATATGCATCACACCATAAGGCCAAGAGATTAAATCTTTGAAAAATAAAACTTAGTTTTTAATGATATTTTATAAATGTAATATTGGCCATTTCTGCTTTTTAATATATTATGTGAGTTTTAGTACATTGAACTTCAGGTTTTGTTATATTTTGGCCGGTTTTGACTGTGACCGATTTTACTTAAGCTGGTTGTTCATATGAAGGCCGGTTTTGGCAGGAGCCGTTATTGCCCTAGACATTGTTTATGGCGAAGGTTACTGCTGTAAGGGGATTAAAATACACGTACTTATTGTCAGAAGTCGACCAAAACACATTTCATAAAGCGGGATAGGACAAGTTTTTACGATAGTGTACGAAGTTTGAATAGGCCTTACAGACCTATGATATAGAGTCGGAACATTGGTTTTATTCATCCAATCTTTACATAACAAATAATAAATCACCTCAAATACTCCTACACGTATTTAAAGCACGACAAAATGTGCGTAGAATCTCGTCTTAGAAAATCACATTATAATAATGTATCTTAAACTTCTAGACATACGATCGTCTAGTGTCGTTGTCTAACAACTGGCAATAAATGTACCTACATACTGTTTTGGTTAAGTATTTATCAAATCAGTTTTGATAAGTTTATACAATAAATACCTTCACTGCGTTCTTTTGTAGTTACAATGTCAGCAATGACAATTGGTATTGTTCGCTATTACTGAATAGATGAAAGGACAGTCATACTTACAACAAAGTAAGACGTCACGGTTAGGGTATGTATTGGTTTCCGCACAAATTATCGTCCAACTAACGAGTAAAGAACAAATTAATAAAATTCTGCATCAAATATTGTATGAATTATTTTTTGTTTGACATCAACAACAAGTAGATTCCTTTGATTGCCGTTGGCTTCCGCCAACAACATAAGACAAACAAACTGTATCTCGTATTTCTTCTTTCCTAAATTAATATTATACATATGTGTTCAGTTCACCATGGTCTTTTTAGAGTTAGTTTTTGTCCGTTAAATCTCATCAGGCGGGTAAATATATTTTCCAATGAAATTTGTCCGGATACCAACTTTTATGGTTTGCTTGTATTGTGTCTCAAGTATTATCATTCAGCGATATGATTCGTCTTTTGATGAGAAGAAACATTTTGACGCAATAGTTCGGTGAATTTAAAGAGCATTCTTTAATATAATAATATGCGTGGTAAAGACTGTTGCAGGGTTGCCAACCTCCACTGCTCCTCGTCCCGCTTTTGACGAGCCTTCTGACTAGTTTCAAAAATGCAGTCAAGTTAGAAAATGTACACTGTTTGCCATTTCTGTGTTTATGTGTGTATGTAACAATGAACTGTGAACAAAACATAACTTTGCTTGAAAAGAGAGAGGGAGAGTTTCCGTTCAAAGGTATGGACTTTCATACACGAAGGCTGTACGAATATATGTTGTTCTTGAAGCGAAATATACTCGTTTACACTTTCGAAGCAAGCATATGAATACGTAATCTAAGAAAAAAGAAAAACAATAAAATGATTTATAACATGACTTACGCTCCAGGAGTGAAATAACGTAATGCTCAATTTTGTTTATTACACGGGTGTTATTTCACTAGTTATATAACTATGCAAATTAGCCGAATCACTTAAAAGATATTCATACGCGCTGTCAAAGACAAGGCATTTACAACCGCAACTTGCTTACCCACAATGCACTTTTTTTTTACTGCGGGTTGCAGCTTGTAGTTACACAACCATACAGGCTTATTCGTCCAGAACTACTTCTCATGCTCAGGTACACACAATGACCGCATTGCTGCTTCGTTATAGATATCGACCTTTCCTCTATATGGCACGGAGGGGAATACATGTGTGTTTTAAAGCATTTTGTTGGTCATGTTATAAATAGAATCTTGCATTAGTGGTCGTTTTGTATTGAATTTATTAAACGAGTCATCTAAATGAAGATAAAAACTCGGCAAGCCTCGTTTTTATCTTCATTTAGATGACTCGTTTAATAAATTCAATACAAAACGACCACTCATGCAAGATCCTATATTTATTACTTCGAAAAATCGAAACAACTTCAAACGAACGCCACGATTGGTCGCACGCACCTGGTCGTGATATTTCTATGAGAGTTTAGGTTTTGATATGATGTGATGCGTGATCACACGTTAAGTTACGTTGCTTTGCATTCGATTGGCATATTTGTACGACAGGTTTCACGATTTGACACTGTGTAAACTTGAGTTCAGATACAATTTATTACAATTAGATCATAGCGTTTCCTGATTCCACGATTTAGTCTAGATCCGATACGATCATCACAATCTGTTTCCCCGAATTAGTAAGTCTTTGTGTAAGGCAATACGTTATTCAACGTTTAAAAGGGATCAGTGCATTCAATTGCGACACTATTTAATCGATGTCAATGGCGATAATAACCACGACACAACCCAAATGATATAAATACAATTTGCAAGACTATGTAGTATTGTCGATATCGCATCAGATCGTAACAAAACGTGCATTTTTTCTTGCATAAAATCGACTGTAATCTCCACGATTCGGAAATACGAATCGAAACGATTTTACCCTCGAATTGAAACGAAACAATCCGATGTGATACCGTTTAATACAATAATCAAGATAAATAATTTAATGCAGTTCATCGTGTTAATCGTAGAATTTTATTGAACCTTTCACAAATCTGCCACAAAATGTTCTTGAACATCAGATAATACCGGATAAGATCTGAACTTATCATCACGATTAGTTCCCGATTAAGACCCCGATTTCAATCGTGGCGCAAATCATGTTCCTGGAAAACTTTTGTAAGACATCGGGTACTCTCGTGGACATGGATAAAATAACAAACAAGGAGTATTTGGACAAGTGTTCGCGTACCATGTTTGATCGCTTCATATTATAATGTATAAACGATTGCATAAATAAATGTTGATGTCGAATAACTAAGGATATATCCAGGCAATAGGAACTTGTTTCGCCATAAGTTTTACAATACAGACGAAAACAACTGCCGCTCACAAGATATGTATGTGCGGAAAATGTATCAACAAAAATTAATAACGATTATATGTAGCATTTTCAACCGTGCTCTCATGTGAGTAGGACCTGCAGCATCAAAAGCGTTTTGAGTTTGTCTAAAATGATGTTGAACCTAAAAGTTGAAGTCAAAAGCTATTTAATCACTGAATTAAAACAAATCCACATATTTGCTAAGAAATATCAGAATGTATACATTTTATTCTTTGTTTGGTTTGTACTTACCGGTATTAAGTAATTTGTTTTATAAATCAATCACTTAATGAATAACGATTTCTGATGTTATATGAATATCAAACTAAAATGAATCAAATGCATTGTTGCCATGATGAAAAAAAAACAATAATTAATATTGCTGCTTCAAACGAGAAAATATTCACCATCGGAATTCATAATGCTTATTTTGTGAATAATGTAAAACAGCTAATCTGGAATAAAACATGTAATATAAGAGTATTGATGTACTCTTTAAAGTCATTGTAGTTGAACTAAACTATTATACATGGATGGAATACAATAGGGTCGCTACAAAAGTTACTTTCCAGGGGAAATTACACAAGAAAGTTTAAGATAAAAGCAGTTATTGGAAACAATACGTTAATATTAACTTGTAATAAATCAATACGTAGAATAAAATATGTCTAAGTACACAGATTAGTGGTCTTTTTTTTCTATAAGATACTTTTAGGAGCAATAACACCATTGTTTGTTATGTTTTGGTAAAAATACAAATTAATGTTTTAATGTTGCAATATACATTATTATTACTCATGTGAATAGCCATGCTATACTACTGTTTATTTACATACCTGAAGTCGTTAATTGAGAGTAGGTGTATACCGATGCCCGTCTATACGGAGAAAGTTCTGTACAACACACACTTAATTTTGTTCGATATAAACTGTTAACATTTAAAACTTCACGTCATATAAAAAGTTACATGTTTACAGCCCAGAGCTTAATCAACAAAGACAGTCGCTTAACAAGATTTGAAATGCAAGCTTGAAACTATTAGTTCGTAAGCCAAAATACCAATGCGCATATTGAAAGTTAAGACTAGACTGTTTATTTGCAAAAAGGAAGATGATGTTGACACTCGTTTGATTGGTCATAGGCGACACGTGATATAAAAACTTTATTTGATTGGTCCATTGACAAGACATTTAATTATGACCATATTTGGAGATATGTTTTATACATTGATGTGTACGAATAGATTTATTTATAGAACGCTAGGCAAGACAGCATTGATTAAATTAGAGTTTAATAGACATTAATCTGTATCATGAATTGTGTTACGGATATAGCAAAATACCTGTACAACACGGTTGCAATTTAATTGTATCGATGAACTAGTGGTACCATTGACTAGCAACTTACAGTGTGATTTTTAAATTAGAGACTATAATGTGCCAATATGTTTAGGTATATTGATAAAAGAAAAGTTTTTGCACATTGAGGTCATGACTTCTGTACCGTTACGTAACTATGGTAACACTACTTTGTTCTTTAAAACATCAACAATTATCTACATGAATTTCAATTATGTCTTTTTTTGACGGCTATATGCATACCTTTGATCTGCGCACATGGTCGCCTAATCCCTTTGCACTTTCCTCTTGAAATATCGAGAATGTTCTCATTGCAAGTCGCCTTACATATCTCCACGCCAGAATTGTTAAATAAATTGTATTAAAGTACAATTAATGTTCACGCTTCATCGCCTTTGGCTACAGTAGTTGATTTATATTTATTTATAAAGTACGTATGTATTCTACGCCTGGTCGGCTATGACCATCATACACGTTGTTGGAAATTTAAATAGCACGAAATGATCTCCACGTATGTGCGCATTTGAACATGCAACGTAGCTCTTTAAATGTCAACACAATTCTTTACGCCAGGTTGGATATGGCCATAGTATAACTTGACAATTTTATCTCCACGCCAGGTCGTCCATGGAAACGGTATTTTGCTCTTGAAATAACACCACTGTTCTCTGCGGCTACACTAGATGACTATTTCTATTGCACAGTTGATCTCCACTCATGGTTGCATATGTTCCTAGTAGGCGATTATTTAAATGGTGCTTTTATATTAACACCTGGTCGAAAATAACAATTCTAGTTAGCGTTTTCAATAGCACCATTTATTTCAACAACCAGTTACTGGTAACTTACGATAACAGTAAGTTGTTATTGAAATAGCACCATTGATCTTCACGCCTTGTCGCCTTTTTACACAATACTTGATTATTCAAATATCACCAATATCCTTAATGCCAGGACGCTAATTGCTTAAGTAGTTGACATTTTAACTAGCACCATTAATTTCCATCCCTGATCACACACGGTGACTGGGATTCTTTTTTGTAGAACATGTACTTATGCTCGTTACGCAATTTCGTAAATGAAAACAAGAGTTGGACATTTAATTGTTTCCCTTGATAACCTCGCCTTGACAACGACCAGACCAGTTTGCTTTTTAAATTGCACCATTTATATCGACGCCTTATCGCCTATTGCCACAGTATTTTGGTTCTATTACAGCGCTAGTGAATAAGCCAACTGCGGTGGCCATAGTCGAAGTAGCATGCATGGACAATATAGTTGATATTAAAATAACAAGTTACTTTGGTCATAAACGAGCGTCGAGATGAATCGCGCTATTTAAATGACCAACTACCGTGGACATAGAAAACCAGGCGTGGGGTTCAATGGTGCGTTTAAAATAGCTTACTATGATGACTATAAGCGACCATGGAATTGAGATCCATAATATTTTATATATTTACCAATAGTGTAGGCATTGGAGAGAAGGCGAGGAGATTGATGATTATATTGAAATTGAATCATTCTTCGGCAATATGCGACCGGGCGCGTTGTTATCAAAGGTGCTTTTCATAAGCTTTCAACAGTGGCCTTATTCGACCAGGCTTAAGGATACATGTGCACTTTACATTTCACAAAACTGTGACCACAGGTGACCTCGCTGTAAAAACATATTTAAAATGCGACCTTGTTTTGAGAACATTGGTGATATTACATAGCTAGCTTTCGTGGTCACTTGCGACCAGGCCTTGAGATAAATGGTGTTGTTTAAATGACCTGGCGTAAAACACAACTGGTAATATTTAAACAGCCAAGTACTGTGACCATTTTGGGAAATAGTGGTGCTATTTAAATTGACAAGTATTGTGGCAATAGGCGACCAGTCATGGAGATAAGAGTTGCTATTCAAATAGANAAACTACATATCAACGCGCCACATGCCACTTAACAGCACACTACATATCAACGCGCCACATGCCACTTAAAATCAAACTCACGCAACAAAACAGCAAACTTCATTTCAACGTGAAAAACGCAACTAAACAGCAAACTACATATCAACGCGCCACATGCCACTTAACAGCAAACGTCATGGCAACGCAACACACGACACTTGACAGCAGTCGACATCTCAACGCGACACTGATCAATCATTAACATCTTGACACCAGGACATACGCAATTGAAAAACTAAAAACCTATTGCTTAATGTACTTTCATTAGCAAAACTGAAAAGAGATAATAGCATGTTAATATATGGTGTGCAATTTGATATCTTCGTTTTTCCCATTTTTATTTTTTGTTTTATGTCCAGTGTTGCTTTGACTTTATCTCTTCATTCGCGAGAAACGACATAAAGAGACGAGTTTACTTTTTTTTGAAAATGGAAAATACACCATACAATTAAAATTGCTGTATGCATAGTAGTCAAACAAACAAAATTCAAAGCAAAATATCACTCAAAAGTTACACAAGTAAGAAATATATGTTCATTTATCGATATTCATCATTCCAAACACGTTTTTTGTTTGAAATAAAAAAATGCATGCATAATGATTTTTAAGTAGTTGGTTTATTTCAATAAGCTTCTCATAGATATTCAGCCACTTAAGAATTGAATAGACTTTTTATACTAAATAGAAACATTTGCAAAACAAGTGAAACATTTAGCTAAACACGTTATGTCTTTACAACAAAATAAAGGCAGAGTAATTTGCAGATCAGATACTTCCCTAGTAACATTCACATTCCAAGAAGGCACCATAGCAACACTTATTAATATCTTTCATATACATTTTCAATGTATATCTATTCAGCTAACATTTTTAATCGGAAAACAGTAAATGCTTTAAATAATTTTGAAATAAATCAATAAGTAAATGTTATTATAGTTAATTTAACAACAAGATAATGATTTAAATCGAAAATATTGTATTTACTGAATTTCAATTTTAAATTATTAAGTCATGTATGCATAAGTATACAACAAAAACATGGTACAATATCTTCGAAAAGCATAAATTCTATGACATTTTGTCCGAGGGATTAAGAAAATAAACAATATCGGTTTCCTAAAAGCAATTGTTTGTGTTACTGTCTTTCACTGGTTGATAAATGAGTTCGCTTCTGCTTCGAAAAAGTGTTGATTTGAAGGCTAAGAAACTTGAAATAGGAAAGATATTGCGTCGGCTGGCATATGTCTGTCATTACATCTGTAGGGTCGGTAATTTCCCTAACAACCCGCAAAATTTTAGCAGACAAAAGTTGTTATCAACACTCTCAAGGTTTTTCGCAAGTAGTATACCAAATTCGGGTTGCATGCCCATACATAAATGATTAAAAAAATATACTCGTATTACATTGATTTCAGTTTACAAAACTGTATATAACCGTAAACTTACTAGTAATCAGAACTTTTTGGTTTTTGGTTTAAGGGTTTTGTTTTCTTAATAGCTAGCATGTATCATGGAATTGGCTGTTCTAGAACATCATTGTGTCGATTGTCTTTTTTTGATGATTTCAGACTGTTTAATCCAATCAGAAACGAGCTTTTAAACGTTGTGTAGACCAATGCAAAGCGTAATGATAAAGTGCGACTTTTTGGTTACTGACAATATGTGACGTCATTTGTTCATATAACCACGCAACTTACCATAATAAACACACAAAATGCACCACTCTAGAGACCACACATGATCATAACTACACAACATTCAAATTTAAATAAATACATGTTTTACCATAACCATTATACAACACGTCTTTTTCATCCCAAATCACAGGATTGTAATGAAAATAATATCGATGTAACTTTTAATATATAACGGTCACCAGGCATCGTTGATGATGAAACTAGAAAACATCATACCAGTCATTATAGCAGTAAATAACATTTATCCGCACACATTTCCTATACAATATACATTATTTATTGATAATTTTAATTGAAAGTTTAAGTTAATTACCTTTGAAACAAGCGGTCACTTTTTTTCTTTTCCTATGAAAACAATTTGTGGGTTGATGAATGTCGAATAACTCGTGCTTGAATTCGTCTGTTGTATATAATACAATAGCCGCATGTTATGTTAAAATAGTTAATATTTAAATTTGTAATGCTTTAGGGATACATTTGCATATATGACTGTGCGCAAGTACGGGCGTCATTCTGACAAGTATTATGATGATAAATCCAGAGAATTGTAACCGTATAAATGTAATTTGTGGATGACACACACTAGTACGGAAATACAGTTAACATTTTACAATCAGTTGCATGATTAAGGGAATATCACGATCGCAAAATTGCAATGAATCTATGGTTTAAGTAAACACTAACGTCTTTGAGGCAATGTGATAACACTTCACAAACCTTTAAAATATTTACATAAGACACTTTGAGCATTCATAAACCAGGCCTCATAGCCCACACAGATTTTACAAGAACATATAAATCACGGAACAAATAAACACAATGTATTTTTCAATATAAACAGAAACTTACTTAAATAGGAAAGTTATAAATATTGATCCTCTTTGCTGTTTACATAGTCGAGATCAATATAAATCATTTAACCTTAAGTATTATCGTCGAGGGAGGAAATATAAACATACATATTAAATTATTAAATTTAAAGTCCTTGTCAGAAGTAGACGAACATAAATTTTAAAAGAGGTATAGGATAAAAGTTTACGATAGTGTCTGAAATTCGAAATAGGCTATACACACGAAAGATATATCGTCTGAACCATGGTTTTATTGAGCGCATATACAGATGATTCATTTTAATGACCTCAAATAACCAGAAAAATTCTAAAAGCTTTAATCTGGAACGATTGGCCTCCTAAATGATATTTACACCCAAATATATAGCACACAGAGTTTAACATATTAAGAAAGTAAAGGGCCTATAAAGCATGCATCTTTCGTTCGAATCTAACGGGTATAGCCTACAAAATGGCTTGGTGATGTATAGTTCAAATAAGTTTTGATAATGTTATTCGATCAATACTTTCACGGCGTTGTTTTCGCAGATTGTATTATAAATTCTAAAGACTTTATAGCGGAAAGGAATGTTCATCTGACGAAATGATATATTTTTTAAAGGATTAGATATTAGTTGTTACTTCAATATTAAAAAGAACAACTATTCAATACAAAGTTCATCCGCAAAGTATTTTATGGTGGAAAAAAGAGCGAGGAAAATATGCGTGCGCGAAACATCCGAGTACAGAGAGAGACAGAGAGAGAGGGACAGAGAGAGACAGAGAGAGACAGAGGGGAGAGAGACAGAGAGAGACAGAACCGAGAGAGAGAGAGAGAGAGAGAGAGAGAGAGAGAGAGAGAGGGACAGAGAGAGACAGAGGGGAGAGGGAGAGAGAGAGACAGAGAGAGACAGACGGGAGAGAGACAGATGGGAGAGAGAGAGAGAGAGGGGAGAGAGAGAGAGAGGGGAGAGAGAGAGAGGGGAGAGAGAGAGAGAGACAGAGGGGAGAGAGACAGAGTGGAGAGAGAGATTGGTACTCAACTTAACGCGCTTATTAAAGGCTTTGCTTAAGATTTTCTAGCTTGAAAAAAATATGCAAGATCTTGCTTGATGTTTCCTTACACACATATGGTCAATACACGTAGGCTGTACGAATATATGTTGATCGTGAACGAAGACACGCATCCAGGCGCATAGCGCCTCATACTCGTTTACTCTTTTGAAGAAAGCATATGAATATGTTACAATTGATATAAATACAATTCGACAGACTATGTAGTATTGTCGTTATCGCATCAGATCGTAACAAAACGCGACTTTTTTATTGCATCAAATCGACTGTGATCTCCACGATTCGGAAATACGAATCTAAACGATTTAACCCGCGATGTGTTACGATACAATCCGATGTGATACCGCTTGATACCATAATCCAGATAAATAACTTGATGCACTTCGTCGTGTTCAGCGTACTTTTTATAGAACCTTTCCCAAATCTTCCACAAAATATACTTCAACATCAGATAATACCGGATGAGCAATGAAATAATTATCACGATTAGTTCCCGATTAAGACCCCGAGTTCTTGTGTGTTGTCAATCATATCCTGTTAATCTAGCGACAGACATCGGATACTCTCTTAGACCGGACAATACGTACTTGGACAAGCGGACGCGTACCATTTGTTGATCGCTTTATATTCCAATGTATAAACGATTGCATAAATAAATGTTGATGTTGATTCACTAAGCAATATATCAAGGCAATCGTAACTTGTCATATTTCACCATATGTTTTGGATATTGCGTCTGCAAAATGCAGACTAAAATAACTGCCACTCAAAATATATCTATGTGCGGAATTATTTTTGTTTTAAATTCGATTATATGCAGCCTTTTCAACTCTTGCATTCACCGGTATTAAGTATTTTTTACAAATCAATCACTTAAAGAATAACGAGTTCTGGTGCAATATAAAAATCAAATAACAACAAATCATATGAATTGTTGCCATGATGAAATAAATAAAACTAATATTTCTGCATCTTACGAGAAAATAGTCACCATCGGAACTCTTTGCAATCTTGTAAATTATTGTAAATCAGAAATCTAATAAAAAAGGTCATATTAGAACTAAATTATTATACACTGATATAAATACAATAATGTCGCTAAAAATGTTAATTTCTAGGGGAAATTACTGAAGAAAGTCTAAGATACAAGCAGCTATTGAAAACAATACGTTAATATTAACTTTAAATACATCGTTACGTAGAGTTAAATATGTCTAAGTAAACAGATTCGTATTTTTATTTTTTTTATAAGATACCTTTAAGAGCACAAACATTATTGTAACGAACATTGAATATTGAATTTTGCCCATTCTGAATATATATCTATTTTTACACAAAATTAAAAAAAAAAAACAGTTCATTTTCTTGAGTATTAGTATAATTCCCTTACCATTTCATAGACAAAATCAATGTTATTGCATATTATTTCATGCGTTACTCTAAAGGGTTGAAAGGGGCAATATGTGCTTTGGCGGATAAAGTACGACTGAACATTTATATTAGGATTAAAAGGTATTTGATGCGTTTGCTCTTTTAAATATTTCATGTTCAGATATTTTCTCATGGTATAAGCAGTCAGCGATGAATTACATCATGATGGAAATAATTATTCTGTATGGAAAACGAAACGACTCCAAATAAATTCAATGTTAAGTGAACACAGATACTTACGATTAAGAGTCGAGTCATAACAATATAAATAATGTTCATTCATAAATAATACTTTGCGTTAGGACAAAAAAACAGCAATAATGTGGTCCACGTGATACAAGCGTTCAATGAATACCCAGATAGCGGGCATGCTCACAGCCCTTATGAAATTGGAATCTCTTGCCAAGTACAACACACGTATACGTGAACAAGATTTGTGTCAGTCATCATTAAAAAACACAGTATTTATTTTAATTCAATAATTGCTCTAACGTGTGCAGTATATATTTGCAATGGTCAGGTCTCAATAACGAGTCGCTGAAGTTTAAATAGTTGATTGCCCGGAGAACGTTAAGTACAACAAAGCTTTTACGTGTCTCAATTATAGCAGTATATATTCTAGAAAATATGCAATTTATAGAATAATATACGAAACTTAATATTAAACAAATTGTGTATATGCTAGTATGTATTGTTTGTCAAGTGCATGTAGTGTGTTGATTAACCATTTTATCGATTTACATATTATAGTTATTGAATATTAATGGATTTAATTTTACATTCTTTACCAAAAAGTATTACAATTATAATTACTAGAAATCGTATGAACCTTGATGCACGTGCACTATGTTTTGAGCTTGAGACAAGTTTTACATTGTTAATAAGTATACATACATATTGTTCTTACTAATGTAAAAATCCATACTAAACTAGTTTTAAATAACATACCTAAGTTGATCGATGCCCGTCTGAATGTTGAAAGGTCTGTAGAACACACACTTAAGTTTGTTTAATATAAACTATTATAAACAGTTAACACTTAGATAAAGTAATATGTTTATACACCGAAGCTTCATCAATAAAACACTCGCTTAAGAAGATTTGAAATGCAAGCTTGAAATCATTTCGTAGGCCACACAACCACATTGATAGTATAGACTAGACTGTTTATCAAAAAGAAAGATTATGTGTACACTTGTTTGGTTGGGCATAGTTTACGCTTGCTATAAATACGCTATTTGATTGGTCGATTGATTAGACAAGTAATTCTGACCATATTTGGAGATACGTTGTATACGTTGATGTGTAAAAATAGATTTCTAAATAGCACGCTATGCATACAAGCATTTATCAAATTTGAGTTTGTTTCCCTTGCATGCATTTTCATACGGATATAGGAAGACCTGAAAGGAACGTATGCAATTCAATTTTATTGATAAACTAGTTGTAGCATTGTCTAGCAAATAAAACAATGTGATTTTTAAGTTCGATACTCTAATGTAAAAATATGTTTGTGTTAGTTCATATAAGAAAAGTATTTGCATATCAAGGTCACGTTTTCTTATCCATTATTATAGTCACAGCAGTTTGTTCTTAAAACCATCAACATATTTTTTCATTTCTTCAACAAATCAGCTTATTGTTCCCTTGATAACCACGCCTGGTCGACTATGGTCAGAGAAGTTTGTTATTTAAATTACAACATTTATTTCGACGCCTTGTCGCCTATTGCCACAGTATTCAGGTTCTATAACAGCGTTAGTGAATAAGCCAACTACTGTGGCCATAGTCGAAGTAGCTTGGAAAACATAGTTGATATTTAAATATCGAGGTACTGTGGCAATAGATGAACGAGGTTCGAGATGAATCGAGCTTTTTAAATGACCAACTACCGTGGACATAGAATACCAGGCGTGGGGATCAATGGTGCGATTTAAATAGCTAACTATGATGGCTATAAGCGACCTGGGAATGGGATTTATAATACTATTAAAATTTACCAATTATGTAGGCATTGGAGAGACGGTGTGGAGATAGTTGATGCTATTTAAATATAATCATAATTCGGCATTATTAAACCGGGTGTGGATATCAAAGGTGCTTTTTTATGAGCTATCAACTGTGGCATTAGTCGACTAGGCTTAAGGATAAATGTGCACTTAATATTTCACAAAACTGTGACCATAGGTGACCTCTTTTTAAGAACATTGGTGATATTTTATACGCGACCTTGGTTTGAGAACATTGGTGATATTTCATAGCAAACTTTAGCGGTAATAGGCGACCAGGCTTTGAGATAAATGATGCTTTTTAAATAACATGGCGTAAAAAAATGGTAATATTTAAACAGCCAAGTACTGTGACCAAAGTGGGGAGTAGTGTTGCTATTTAAATTGACAGTTAATGTGGCAATAAGCGTCTAGTCATGTAGATAAGAGTGGCGATTAAAATGGTAAAGTACTGTGGTTATAGAAGCACAGGTTTGAAGAACAATGGTACTTTAAGAAAAAAAAAAAACAAGTTCTGTCCGCATTTGATATACACCCTAGAAATCGATTGTTCTATGGGGCTATAAAATAGCAAATTGCTGTACATATATACGATTAGACATGTATAATGAGAGTGCTATTTTTACAACAAACAAACAAACTTGTACGGCCATTGATTTCGATGTGTATGTATTAAAGCTGTAATTACAAAAGAAAGCAGCCTTCATTGACATACTTTTATTTGTGGATTGTCATTTAGCAGACAAAACAGCAGTGCCTTACCGGGTTAATGTTGTCGGAGTAAGAACAGGGTCTTCATAAGTTTCATTATCCGAGCTTAAGTGGCAGAATCCAGCTTTTTAGTTTCCACTTGTTTCATTTATCATAACAAAACACTTTTTTGACAGACACACCAATAATAACATGCATATTCCCCATATGGCCCTTTATCAATTTTCTGCATCACATCAATCAGACTAAAATACTTTTTAAGTTATAGTAGAATACCGATTTCTCCGATGGAGGGACAAAAATGAAATAACGTTCATATTGTCCATAGGGTCAACTAATCTCAAACAAAGTTTCGACCACCTAGCTTGAATTGTTGCTTAATATAGTATTCGCATTTTTTTTCTGACAAACACACAAGTAAAATAACATGCCTAAATGCATATGGCCCTTTATTAACATACCGAGTTGCATATTAAATTGTTTTTAGTTTGATTTGCTACCAGTCGTTTACAAAATTAAAATTAGTTTCAAAACAAAGCATTTTTTCAAAGTGAAATACCGCAAAAAAGTCTTTAACAAAGTAAAAAAAGTCAAGATCATCGTAATGCAATCCAGACAATTGCCATATTATATGTTCTAAACTGCCTGATTGCGTAGCATGGATGTATTTAAACAAAAGTAATCGTCCATAATTATAAACTGTACACAATTGCTGTATTTATATAAAGTGATTACGCTGTTTTGAAGAATAGATGTATAACATGTACTGTGTCGTTATTTGCCACATTTACTGTACAGTATTGCTATATAGCATACCTTTTATATGTTTGTTTTAATTATCCTATATTTCTGCAATGTACTGAACTTTAGCCAAAATACATTTATGAATGCATTATAATCATCATCAGTCCCTTGACGGGTCTGGCCGTTGGGGTAGGACGATACAGAGATCCTCTGCCATTCTGTTGTGGGCTGCTGGGAGTGGCTCATCCATGGAGAGGGATGTCCATTCTTTCACGTTGTCTATCCAGCATTTCTTCGGACGGCCTCTACGGTGACCTCCCTTTTGAGTGCCCTGGAGCAGAGTATGGCCCACATAGTCGTGTCTGGTGACGTGTTCAACACAATCCAGCTTTGATGGTCGCCAGGATGGGTTCCTGTGGGCCAACACGCGCTGCTCATATGTTCCGGACGTACTCGTTGGTCTTGTGCTTTATGTCGGAGATGCGGAGAAGTCTTCGGAGACACTTGTGTTAAAAGGCCTGTATAAAGTGTTCTGTGTCCGCGTGAAATGCCCAGGTCCCGCAGACGTTCAGTAAAGTGGATACTTCCAGGGGCTAATTTAGCCTGTGATTGGTGGGTAAGTTGTTGAAACTGCTTTCCACAACGTTTTCAGTGGCCATCGCTGCGGTCGCCATGGCAATTATAGTTCGGACAGGATAACTCCCAAGTAGTTGAAGCTGGTCACTTCTTATAGCGTCTTGTCGTTCATGGTGATGTCTGCGCTGGGGTTGTCAGTGCTATTCACAATTCTGCATGCTCACGTCCATCCCGTATGCTTCTTCTCGTTCATAGAATATGTTGGTGATGTCTCGGAGTTCACTGCTGGTGCCACCCATGAGGTCAATGTCATCAGTTATTCTCAGTTGGAGATCGGTCTGCTACAGATAATGAAAGGAGGTGGTCATTGAGGGTCCCCTTCATTTTTTCCCACGGACAAGGTTAAACAGAACGGAGGAGAGCAGACATCCTTGACGGACGCACATTGATGTCCTTAAGAAGTCAACCATCTGTCCACTGAGGAGAACTGCACAGCTTGCGTTTCTGTAGATTTGCAAAATAACATCGTCAATTCTGACGAACCTGCCATAAGTCATCATGCCATACGCAGTCGAAAGCTTTATTAAAGTAGATGAAGATGCGAAAGAGATCAGGTTGGTGATACAGGTGTTTTTCAATGATGAATATGCATGCACTGTTCCCTAACCGAATCGCGTAAATGCAACACGAGTCAGCCCTCCTTATAGCGCTCTTTAATTTTGAATTTTGAATTTGAGTCGTTTTTATTTGAAGAACTACATTTTACTTAAGCTAAACATGTGTATGATATTTTAATGTGATATACTCAGGTCTGATGATATTTAAGACTGTCCATATTCCCCACCCCCCC